>JAZHYW010052569.1:0-22668 GCA_037355805.1 Ixodes ricinus
GGCCCAAACGCATGGTACGGAGCATTGCAATGGCGGCTGATGTGGCGTCGATGCAAGCCTTGCATATATGCGCCACATGACCGTATTTTTTCGCGGGCAGCCTAAGTGGCTCGTTGGTGAGCCCCCCGTGTGGTGCATACGCAGAAGCGGGCCGGCGGGCGGACGACGTCAGTGTGAGCCTGACCTGAGGCCTCCCCGCCGCACACATGAACCACCCGCCTGGACGCCCGCCGCCCCGCCTAGGAGAAAAGGTCAAGCATATCATTGCCGCCAGGATGCTCTGCTGCGGACGCAAAAAGGTGCGCCTCCCCCTCGACACACTCGCCTTCTTTGTTCTGCGGACTCTGCACTGCCACACAAACGTCGTCCCTGGCGGCACACATATGGTTCTGCGGACGTCCTAACCGTAGATATCTACAGGACGTGCAGGTGACATCTGTGCTACACGGGCTCAGGTGAAAACAGGAAAGAGTGTTTTTAACTTCTCAGGTCAGCTCGTTCGCACGACAAACACGACACAAGACACGTGTTTACACCTACCTTCTTTCAAGGAACGTTCCTACTCCGGCTGTAGGAGTTTCTTTTGTTAACGTTTACTATTTTGCGTGTGTGTACGAATAGGGAAGCATTTGTAATTTTTCCATACGCGAAACTTGTGTGCTTTTGGTGCTGCTGGAGGGTAAAATATAATTAAAAAAGAACACCTTGTGTTGTGAGTGGAAATGCATGCGGCTGGGGCTAACATCTTTCTGACGCCGTACTCACTGGTGGTTGAACCGCGTTCGCAAAGCGGTTGAACGCTTGCAAGATCAATACAATTTCAAGCGCGTTGATGATGAAAACGAGCGGATTCGCTTTGCGGTTGCTATTCGGATGTCAGTGTGAATGCACCTGTAGAGTTCGGTTAAGTCGAAAGAAGCAAAGCGTGTTGGATAGACATTCTTGGCGGTTTAGAAGTTGTAACGCCAGTTTGCACACTGCGTGTACTCGCGTTCTAAACCTCCTAAAAAGCACATTGAGTGTAATGTTACAGAGTTAAGAGTTCGCTTCCTGGTGCTCCGTTCACATCCGTATAAAAAGTTTAGTCCTGAGTCTGCACTCTAAAATTAGTCTGTTCTTCAGGTTATGCGTACGTAACCCATTTCGATGCTTTTCAAAAAATGAAAAAACTAATGAAATCGCGGAAGTTTTTGTTGCGCACAACATTACTTCTGAGAAAATCAGTTCCTTAAGATATTCAGTGCCCCACGAGTATCTTCGGATAAAAAAGGCTTAAAGGGCAACTCCGGTCAATATTTTTTGAATTGGATTTACGACTGTTTTCAGCTAAAGCAGTGTCCCTGAACTACAAGGTATATATTTTTTTTCTCAATAGTGTGTATATTTTTTTTTTTAATATTACGGTTTAAAGTTTGGTTTCGGGCCTTCACGTCAAAACCGAAACTATCTGCTAGAGGGATGGCAACGCTGATCATCAGCCGTACGGCTGCGACGTGACGTCACTGTGGTGCTGCGGTACGCGGTACAACCAGAGTCGCCCTTTAATAAAATCAGAAAAAAATATGTTCCTTCATCGCCCACTAGAACTGTTATGAACATTTCAGAAACCTTTCGCCACCATCGCCTTTGTTTCTTACTTGCGCGTTTATGTTTTCTCAAAAAGCGTGTTGCTACAGGGGACCTAACTCGTCAAACACAAAGTTGGAGCCGAACGCTCGTGGAGCGCGCCGATTGGAGGCCGGCGACAAAAGCGCCGAGTCATCGTCGTGATAGTCCAATCGGTGCGCTCCGTGAACTTCGGTCCCAACTTTGTGTTTGACGAGTTTAGAGCCCCAAGTGTAATTGATTATTTTATAAAGCTCCCGCTACAAACCATTCTCGTGGCACAGCGATATTGTTACTAATGTAAATCTTAGAGAGAGGCCCGAAGAACGCTTTTCGAACTGACCGTTGCACCGCGTTCCTTGGCGGTCCCTTTCCGACAGGAGAACCACGAGGGCGACCTGGTGGTGTGCGTGGAAGGCGGCAGCGAGACGTGGGGTCCTCGCGTGGGCGTCGGAGGGCGACCGCGGCTGGCACCAGGCGCCCCGGCGCCCGAAATGGTGCTCCAGGGGGACTTCCGCAAGGTCAGCGGCATCTCCAGCGACGTCTTCCGCCAGATCGAAGCCGTCGAGCGGGAGTTCGACGCCACCACGGCCGCTCACCTCGAAGCCGTGCAGAAGCGGGGCGAGATGGTCGTGCGCCTCCTGGACCCCAGAGCCCTCGGCCGCGCGGGCGCCCAGGCCGCCAGACGCTACGCACAGGGCGGGACGGCCTTCGTCGAGATCGTCAAGCGTCCAGGACAGACCCTGGGCCTGTACATCCGAGAGGGCGACGGCATCCGGACGCAGGAAGGGGTCTTCATCTCGAGGATCGCCCTGGAGAGCGCCGTCTACCACTCCGGGCTGCTCCGCGTCGGAGACGAGATCCTGGCCGTGAACCTGGTGGACGTCCGCAACATGAGCCTGGACGACGTGGTCATCATCATGTCTATCCCGCGGAGGCTCGTCCTGGCCGTGCGCTCCAAGGGCGCGGCGCGGGGGCTGCCGCCGCTGCCGCCGTCGGCGGACAAGCAGCGTCCGCCCGTGGTCATCGTCAAAAGGGGCGTGCAGGAGGCCGACGAGGAGCTGCAGTGGGCGGCCCAGGAGAAGCCCCGCTACGCGAGCCCCGTCCGCAGGCAGCCCGAGCCGTGCGGGCCACCGCACCGCTACCCGAGGACGCTCGAAGGGCTCGCCGAACAAGTGCACGCCTTCCGGGGAAGCCCACGTCTCGAGAGCTCTTCTGAAGCACGCAACAGGTCAGGGACCTGTTCCGTTCTCACCGTCTTGGCAGAATTGGGATTTGCGCTCTGAATCTCGACGGATATACGCTTGGGGAGGGCAAGCTTTATGCCACAGCCAGACCTAAAGTGCGTTGTTGGCTGAACGAGACACTTCACCTGGAAGCTTAGAACCGTGATGTAAAACACAGTCGGTTGATCACGCATTGTATCTTTCGATTATTATAATTAAGATTGCATACGGGTAGTCGGTCAGCGGAACTGAGAACGCCCTACTCGATCTTAGCTGATGGAACCTGTAGATCATTAAGTTGGTGGTGTAGCGGAAGCATGGCAGCGGCAAGAACGCCCTGCTTCCACCTCCATATGTTACACGTTCTCCGCCCCTAGAGATTAGGTCGCAATGGCGGCTGAACTGCATTCGGCAAGCGGTTATCGAATCGCGGTAGCTTAGAGATGCAGGTCAACTTGGCGCGCATCTAAGGCCGAAAGCGAGCGGATACTTTATGCGGTCGCGATTCGGCCCCAGTCTCGCGACGCAGTGTCCGTATCGTTGACAGCCGACCCTCTGCAGATACTGGCAGGAGCACGACCGGGGCATGACGGCGAGGCGGCTCCTCCGCACCGAGAGCGAGCAGCGGCTCATGCAGCCGGACCTGCTGGGCGGAACCGGGCGGTACTACTCTCTGCGGCCCTCGGCGAGCTCGATGCACCGCCAGATGCACCCGCAGCACCCGGGAGGCATCCTGCGCCGACGCTCCCTCATGGAGAGCTGCTCCGACACGGAGGTACGGGCACCCCGGTCGCCTAGGAAGACGCCCCTCCTTTCCTCTACCCACCTTATCACTATACACGCTGTTTACAAACGAATCAGCGTTTCCCCCACAGCACGTGCGGGCACTGCGCGTCGAGAAACTCGCGCGAAATTAATCATCTACGCACGCACCGACAGCCGTGACGTCAGAGTTGGTGTATATGGTCACTGGCTAGGATGAGAGCGCCACCAAGCGTGTTTGGAGTGCCCGACCTCCGGGACGAGCTCGTTGCCTTCCACCGTGCTTTGGCTCCGCATGTGGCCGCCGGGACGCCGAAACGTTGTAAAAGGCGGAAAGCTCGCCCCGGAGGCGAGACAACTAAAGAACCTTCCCGCCGTTCCCATATCAGTGAGGTTCCCACTGCGTGGTGTCGGCTGCCGTCTAGGAGGCCCATCGACGAACCATTTCGAGCAGATCCACATGATCGACATTATTATATGCGCAGAACTTACGCACAAACTCTTAGACGTTTCGAAGTTCGCTGACCTCTGTAACCAGATCACGATGTTTCTAATCCAAGTCTCAATTTAACCCTTCGTTTTGCCTGAACTTCCTGTCGTATTATTTTTACTTTTGTCTCCCTACTTTTTCTGGAAAGCCTGCTTGGCATATTAGTTTATATTAGTCTGACCATTTTATTTATAAAACGAATAGAGCTCTTTCAAAAGTACGCGCCATCGCCTGTCCGCCATTGTTCGGAAACGTGCTCTGAGCATGTATTGGATACGAGTGTGACGTCAGCGTTCGGCGTAAACTCGGATGCAATCACACGCTTCGTGCCCAAGAAATGGCGACCACCAATGTTGCTCGATGTACTTTTGAATATGCTCTATGTGCATCGGTTGTCGTCCCTACGAGATCCCTTCTGTGATAGATGGGGCCACATGCAATGACCGCAGGTGCAGTCCGGCCGGCGGCCCCTTCAGGGCCCCTGATGGGGCCCGGCCCGCTGGGAGCCCGGCGTGGGGCCCCCGGGGGCCGCTCGCTGTCCGGCCGCTCCAACTCCCTGCCGCGGGGCGTGGCTCTCGGGGTGCTGGACCCCCGGAGGGGATTCCGGCACGGGGTCCGCTTCGAGCGCGCCGCCTACGACTCCCAGGAGGACAGCGACGGGGCCCTCTCGGCGCCCGAGCTCCCCGCCCAGGGAGGCCCCGGAGACCCAAAGGTGGGCATGGACCCGACTGCCAGCTGCGCTCTGCTGTCTTTCTCTTTAGAAAAAAGATGGGGAGGCAGAGACAAAGGCTGGACCGATGCTTACGTGAGACAGCCCCCCCCCCTTTTCTACAACTCCAGCGGTGTGCATTCTATCACCTTTGTTCTGTTTCACATTTTGGTCGCTAGGGCGCGCCAGTTCCAGCTGGGTTCGCTGCACACTTGGCCTGTACCATACCTCTTCTCAAGTCACTTCATCTAATACGACTTAGAAAAGTAGGCCTTTGCCTTCCCTGACGTCATCACTAGTGGTTCCACGGAGCACCTCCCAGCTTGTGTCAGCATCGCCGCTAGCGCGTCCTGCAGTGTCTCGCGACGAGCGCGACGCTATCCCACGGCGTCGCCAAGATGGATGCGTCTGTTGCTTTGCGGTGACCCTCGTCGAGCTTCGGCCTGTTTGCCGCTTGGCGATCCACTAACAATGACGTCATGCGCAGGCCTTGTTTTTTTACGTGGTATTGCTTCATCCCAGGACAGTTCATTCCGGACACTTCATCCCGGACGCGTCATCCCGAATACATTTTATCATTATATCTTTCATATCAAGACGTTTTATCCCAGAGACATTTCATGCTACATCCTCTTGCTCGCGGCAATATTTGATTGCAACAGCAGTAAAGTATCCAGAATCTTGGGACGAGGAGATGAAACGTATGCGTGGTCCTTGTTCTTTCGTCCGACGCCCGCGCCCGTTCCCGCTGCAGGGTCCCCGTGCGGCAGCGTCCTGACCGGGGGCCCACTGCCCGGCGTGTTCTCGTCAGCCGAGTACCGGGCCTGGATGCGCCGAGCCCCGTCGACCTCGGCCCTCTACGAAGCGCGTCGGGAGGCTCACGCCCCAGGGGGCGACGCTGGGCGGCACGGCCTCGCTGCCGCGTCGCCCGTTGCCCAGGGTCGCCCACAGCGCCGAGAGTCTGCTCGACTCCCTCAGACAGGTACTGGCCGTTCCCCGATACGCTGCCCGCGTCTCCGACTCCGTGTGTTTAGCGCCTCCATACCGCCCATATACGTCACAAAGGGGTCCGAAGTGGCGACACATGACGTCACAAATGACGTCATCGACATATGACATCACAGATGACGTCATCGACATTAGTTTTTTTGGACGTGGTAAACAAACCAGTCGGAGACGGGTTCCAGGCACCTTAGTTCCAAAAAGGCGTCTTCTGTGCGCGTCCATCTTTGTTTATTGGGCTGTGTTACGCGTCCTGGGCATGCGCAGTAGTTCTCTTCTCCAAATACCAGACACCGTGTACACACCCACAACAAATAATGTAACAACTCAACAAAAAAGTTGGAGGAAAAATTTTTTTAATGACTAAAAGCGAAATAAAAAGAAAAACAGATCCAATTTATTTAAATTATCAACGAGTCTATTCGGCAAATTTTTATAACATACGGTAAAATTTACATTAATCGCAACGTCAAAATGGAAAACAATCATATCGCACGTCCTTTCGTCGACAGTGCGAGTGGATTATTAAACACACTAAACCATATTAGATTTGTTAGTCTGTAAAAGGAAAAGAAACGGTGCGGTGACTGAGCAAGGAAGAAAATGGGAGAAAACACAAGCGCTTGTGGTTGTCTGCTGCCTTTCTCCGTCGCCAAACTGTTTGCATTGCCCTAAAAGCACACACCGGATGAATATTGTTCTGCTGTTCAGTATGAATTATTCAGCAGTATTGTTATAAATGTTAAAAATATATCATAATAGACTCTTGAAAACTTTAAAACAGGGGAGTGATCACTTAGTGATGCCCGATATATCTTCGTGCAGTATGTGCATACATCTGGTAGAAGACAATTTTTTGTTATGTATTGCGTATTTCCCGGTTAATACACTATCACGCCTTTAGTCAACGAAAACCATGGTTCCTGGATAACACGCCACCGAACCTCCGCTACTGCACCAACACATGTACACACTCTTGTGTTAAATAACATCATAATTGACGAACGATGGCTGCTAGTTAACCATTACAGTGAACCCAAAACAGCGTTTAGTATAATGAAGAGTTTATTGATACCAGATACTCAATCAGAAATCTGTTAAATTGAAAAAAAAACTCATAAATATTTGAGAAATATACTACCGCAAAAACTGAAAAAAGAAAAAACTTCTGTTGTTACTTTATGTCGGTATCTTAAAACAAATGCTGGATTACTCTTGCCTAGGCATAGTTGCAAATGCTTCCAAAATTTTCGAGAAACTTGTTGTTTCTTCACTTCGGCTTTCAAAATTTCCAAAAATTTTGTATTTTCTGCACCTACAACCCAGTGGCTCTCCATTTTTCGCCTAGGTGATAAGCGCTGGAAAGGTGTTTGTCACACGCTAGACTCTGCTGACCCCCCCCCCCCCCCCCCCTCCTCCTACGAACTGATCTCTCGCGGTTTCTTTGCGCCGCAACATCCGCGTGGAGAAGGAGAAAAGGCTCCAAGACTTGGATGTGCGCTTTAGGGTTCCGACTGACTTGGAGAACATTTAAGGTGCTCTCTTTTTGTGTCTGCGAAGCATTAGAACAAACAACCCGTTGTTTTCAAACGACCGTCCGCCACTCGAAAAACGTAGGGAGTTTATTAAAAATTAGTATCTTAAACAGAAGCGAACGCGAGGAGAAGAGGAAGAGCGCCTTTTTTAACTACGAATAATTGCAGTTGTAAAAATTAATTAATAGGCCGTTTTACAAAGCATACAGTGCCGTTCGCGGCGCCGAAAGAATATGCCAACTGTAGCACATGACGGGACGAAGGAAGGCCAGAAACTGCTGCACTCACCCCCCTCCATTTTTTCTCCTCGCCCTTTTCATCGTCACGTGGTAGATGCTTTGGGAGCAATACAGGACGTTCCCATACTACGTTGCACGCATTGCGCGCAGCCTTTCGGATTTTTTGTAAAAATTCTAGTTGTTACAGTCTCCTGAGAAGCTTACTTCTCCACAGGCACACTTATAGTGCGGGAAGCCTCCGCTGGGCAAGGTTACCTGAAATCGAAGCCAATAAGTTATACGAATACCCACAAAGCGGCGGGTTACTCTTTCCCTAACATACGGTCACTTATACGTATCTTCGCTGTACAATAACAATTTGGCTAGCGCGAATATTCGATATGCAAAATCAACTCGCCCAAGTCTTCACCCTGCTGCTATCTACAGACGTTTACGGGTACGGTCTCTGCTGGTCATGTGTAAATCGTCCAATAGTCGAGCCTGGCGTTCCCACTGTTGCCAGACTGGCGCTCATACTAGATTTTGGAGCGTGGTTGCTTGCAAACGTCTAAACGACTATTTTCTTTAACCACCTGAGACTAGTTGTGGAATAAAAAAAGTTCCGGAGTAGAAGAAAGAACTTCCGGAATGGAAGAAAAAAAAGACGAAAAGCAACGTCTGTTTTTGAGACGTTGCCTCTGTCTCTGTTCTTCTGCCTTCCACTCCGGACATTTCTCGTTCTCCGTCCAGTCTCAGGTGGTTTAAGAAAACGGTAAATCTACACCAGCTCACCCGCGCCATGACTGTTCTATCGTTTTGTCTAAACGAATCATTGGAGCCCGAGTCACCGGGTCCACGCATCGCAGGAGCAACACCAGCACCGGATGGAGATGCAGCAGCAGCAGCAGCAGCACCACCGCGGCATGATGCCCATGTCCGCGAGCGGCCTGCTGCCGGGGGCGGGGGCTGGCACCCGGCTCTGGAGATGGGCGCGGCCGCGACGCTGCGTCCCATGGGCCGCTCGTCGTCGCTGCTTTTCCCGCGCCCGCTGCGGCTGCCGCACGCCCTGAGCCTCGACTACGTGTGCGCCGAGGACAGAGCCCTGTGTCTCAACCCTAGGGAGTTTCTCAAGTACAGGCCGGAGAAGGCGAGTGGCTCCCCCTCGCGGAAGGACGACGCGAGCGCAGGCTAATCCTGTAGCTTTAAACGAAAAAAAAAAAAAATCAGTCTCGGGGTTTTGTTTAAAATGGTAAACCTTCACCAGCTTGTTTGCGCCCCAACTTTTTGTTAGATAAGAAAGGTAAGGGGTTTGGAAAGGGAAGGGGGAGGGGCTTAGTCTCAGTTGAGAGGGAGGGGGTGTATAAATAACTGCAATGATGTTCTTAGTTGTTTTGTTGTTTTTTGCATTAAAGAAGAACACGGATTGGAGAATGGCTGTACATCGCATGCCCTATCCAGCACGCTCGCTTTTAGCATTCTCTGATCATTTTCCCCGGTGTGCCCCGGCCTCGCTTCCCTCGCATTCTTGGAAGCTTTCTAAGAAGCCCCGTCCCACGCCCGCAGGAGTCGGAGTCGGTGCTGGCGGGGGGCTTCAGCGGGCTGCTGTGGCTCCACCTGCTGGGCGCCCGGGGCCTCCGCGGCCAGGGCCCCAGGGACTTGTACTGCGTCATCGAGACGGACCGGGCCCACAAGGCGCGCACCGTCGTCCGCTCGGGAGACCACAGCTTTGACTGGGATGAGGTACGCCATCCTGCCCTGCCCTATAACCATCCTGCCCTATACCCTGTATCAACTCGATTCAACTGCAGCCACAACCCGAATCCTTGAGGGTGTCTTTTGAGGGACGATCAGAGCTGGAGACAGGCCGGCCTGGTGCTCCTCCCGATGGATGGACGGATACGGCTGAACCCTCTAAATTGGGTGGCTGCTTGCGCCACCTAGCCAGTGTTTTTGATATCAACTGTTAGCTCCTACGTAACATACAAAACGAGCCTTTTAATAGTAATACCGCTGAAAATACGACGATGAAAGCGCCTGTTCACAACCGGGTGAGCGGACCTTTCGCCGTACGGGTAGACAAGAAAAAAAATGTATTCTTCCCTCGACTTTGACACCAGTCAGACACCCTCTGCGTGCTCATCTCCACCTTTATCTCGCTGTCCTAATACCTTCAGTGAATTAATCTCTCCTTCAGCGACTTCAGGGTAAAGCCCTTTACAATAGAGTATCAAGCTAAGCCGCCTCCTGACCTCCACAAGCCCCACACACTCTATCCGGATATTTAGCTCTGTACATCTGCAATATCGCGGACAATATGAGCTAAAGCAGTCATTCAGGCTTCGTTGGCGTACGTGCCGGCTTTTAAGAGAGTTGTGGTTAAACCTAGGAATGGAATGCGAAGTTTAGGTCCCGTACTTCGGTCTTTTTGGCAAATAGGCCAATAATAAAGCTTGTAGGGCCCTCAGACGAAGAAAAAGGCCGGATCAGGTGTCACAGCTCGTACTGTCCGCAGGAATACATCTTAGTTCGCAATGATCCCATCCTGACTATCTCCAGAATTGTCGTGTATACTTTCTCTAGCAAGACGCTAAATTGTACAGCCGGAGGCCCTCGCTAAATCTCCAACTTCGGTGTCCGTGTATTATTTACTCTGCCCCTGTCTTGGGGCGCTTTTAGAGTGTAATGAAGCAACTAGTTCAACTCACCATTCGGTTGCATTACCCTTATACCACATTCCCTCCTCTGCCGCTTTAACTCTCCTCTCAACCACGATGTTTCAACCGCGATGTGTTCACTGATCTCCGGCGCAGGTGTTCGAGCTGGACCTAGTGGACAACCGCACGGTGGCGTTCCTGCTGTACAGCTGGGACCCCCAGTCTCGCCACAAGTTGTGCTACAAGGGCACGGTGCAGCTGCTGTCGGCGCTCCGCGAGGCGCCCGCACACAGCCTGGCCCTGCGGCTGGAGCCCCGCGGGGCGCTGTACCTCAAGCTCCGCTACAGGGACCCCCGCCACACCTTCCAGCGGAGCCCCAACTACACCGGGGGCATGTTCGGGGCGCCCCTCGACGCCCTCGTGGCCCGAGAGAAGGGCCCCGTGCCGCTCATCGTGCAGCGATGTGTGCAGCAGGTAAGGCTCGCTCTCTTGCCAGAAAATTCCCAACCACCGAAAGATCGCCCACCTTGTGTTGTTGCAGCAGATTCCCCGGTTGTTTCCTGTAGGGTCATCGTGAAGAAATTTCTTCGCTAGACGTCACGGTCACGTGACTCTATGACATCACACGACAATGTGACGTCGCATGACACCACAACGTCGCAATGTCATGGACGTCATAGTGCCTTGTCACGTGACACCATGACCTGTAATCGTGACGTCATGGCTCGTGACGCTGACGTCCCATGATGCTGTGGTTAGTGCTGACGCCACAGTTCATTCGCAGGATTTTTTTCTTTTATCCGTTAAACGTGGGTGGTGTAAGTTTGGGATGTTACGGTAGACTTGTTTCTTATAAATGCTAATCAAATGATCGGCAAAGAATTATCCATGCGTGACACTGCACAGGCTCTCATCTACAGCGGAGACATGCGACGTCCCTTGAGGGCTGACTAACATTCGGCTATTTAATCTTACACGCAAGACGATTACGCAAGCTTCCAGTTACTGACCCGTGCCTCTTCCAGGTGGAGGCCCGCGGTCTGGACATCGTGGGCATCTACCGGCTGTGCGGCTCGGCCGTGCGCAAGCGGATGCTGCGCGAGGCCATTGAACGAAGCTGCGCCACCGGCGCCTGGAAGGTGGACCTCTCGGCCGAGCAGGTGCCGGACATCAATGTGGTCACCAGTAAGCGCACCTTTCTTCTTGCGGACGTCTTTTATTTGCGCATACCGCGACACCACAGGTGCCGGGAGCCACTATATAGATACAAGGGCTCACAGTAATGGTTGGCGAAATAACAAGAAAAAAACAGCCTAGAAATTAACATTTCAATACCACCGCACATTAAGATAAAGAAAGAGACGTAATTTCTGAAATAAAATCACTGTATGCAAACATGCACGTAGGCCCGTCGACGTTATTCCACACCTCAACCGTACGTGGAAAGAAATAATTTTTAAAACAATATGAAATTGAAATGGCAGAACATCGTTTAAATGATGAAGTCGTCTAGTGCGTGAGGTAGCAGAAAAGGAAATGTATTTGGTGCGCTTAACGTAAGAGTCCTCATTAACGATTTTATGTAACATTATCCCCCCCCCCTTGTCGCAAACAGGTTATTTCAGTACGGCTTAGATGCAAGAAGGCATTGTTCCTTCTTGGCAATTAAAGAAGTGGCACATAGACCGTCCATTAATATTTACCGGCTTGCACACTCAGATTTCCCACCTTTGGACGTGTCAAGCACTGCAAACTTTACTCAGGGCTCCCGTGTCCAAAGCTATTATAGATAATAATTGTCTAACCCCTGGTTAGCTCAGTTGAGTAGAGCGCTCCACCTGTAATGGAGAGCTCCCGGGTCCGATACCCGGACGAGGCGGATTTTTTCGGTTGCTCCCCAGTCACCTAGCTGTGTTTGTAGATTTGTGTTTGTCCTTTGTCCCTCTTGTTCCCCTTCTCCAGGGATTATTTTCGTCATGCTGTCTGCGCGCTGCTATCCACTGAACGCCTTCTTAGTACGCCCAGTTGACCTCTTCCAAAAAACAGCAGACGCCGCTCATCGGCCCAGTGACTGGGCAGTTTGGGGATGTGATGAGCGTTGGACAGATGTGCAGTACAGAGGCCCTAAACTCACCTAAACTCATCAGACACAAAGTTGGAGCCGAAAGTTCGCGGAGCGTGCCGATTGGACACTGGCGACAAAAGCGCGAAGTCATCGTCGTCGTAGGCCAATCGGTGCGCTCTGTCAACTTTGGCCCAACTTTGTGTTTGACGAGTTTAGAGGCCCAGCTCCTCGACAAGAGGCGCACTTTGTGCTTCCTACAAGTAACAACATTCCTTGAAGCTCCCACTGCGTGACGGTGCAGGTTTCAGGAAGCGAATGGCGGCAAACAGCAGCAGAATTAATCTCTATTTTGTTCCAGCTCAATAAGCTTGCCATACGTGTCGGTTGTCTTACTTGAGAACTTTAGTGTACAGAAGTACATGAGCAGACCCCTTGAACCTCAAAAGATATGGGGCCAGCTGTTGCATTGATGCGGTAGCGTCAACTACTTTTGGGTTAAAATGTTTTTAGAGCGCAGCTCTTAGGCGCCCGTTTCCGGCCGGAGCGGCGTCGGCGTAACCGTACGGTCACGTGACCCCCGAGGTCACGTGAACCCCAGGTCACGTGACCCCCCAGGCCAGTGACCCCTCTGGTCACGTGACCCCCGACGTCCCCCCAGGTCACGTGACCCCCCCCCCCGTGCCTTCCCCTCCTCCTCAAGAGCTGTGTTCTAATTCGGCGTAATTCGGCTTTCATTTTTTCCCTTCTCTCTAGGTCTGCTGAAAGATTACCTCCGCGAGCTCCCGGAGCCGCTGTTCACCAAGGGCCTGTTCGACATGCTGGTGGACGGCCTGAGCGTGTGCCTGCCAGACGATCCGGACGGCAATGCCAAGCTTATGCTTAGCATCTTAGACTGCCTGCCCAAGGTCAATCGGGTGAGTGCGAGAGCCAAGGATCATAGTTGGAGCAGTGTGCGAAAGCTCGCGCTGCAGAACCCAGGGATCCTGAATTCAATCCCCACCCCTGCCCGTTTCGATTTGGAAGAGCATCGTACCGGCGTGCGGTCGTGTATCACTACTGCTTGGTGCGCGTTAAAGACCCCAGGCTAGCGGTGGTACTGCACTGGCTATATTTCTCATCTACAGCTGGGAGACAAGTCGCACGTCGAGGCAGACTAAGTTCAGGCTGTATAAACATACACACCCCAATTTTTTTTTTTTTAGCAGTGTGCATGTGAATTTTACTTTGTAGAGTCGAAACACTCCCACTTTTTTAAGAATGGAGTTGTAGTGAGAGCTTTTATACATCTTCAGTGGAGAAGTAGTCACTTAACACCGTCCGCGAACCTGTCCGTAATCGGCGAGAGGAAGCACTCACTACTTACTCACATTTGTCTATACTCCTGTCACCCTAACTTGTTCTGCAAAAGTCGACAAGCGCGAGCAAATAATCCAGGTTATTGGCTTTAAAAAAAGTATTTGTGCAGCTGATGCTTGCTCTAAAGCAACGATCGCAGACTTTGAGCTTTCGTTGCAATTCATGCAGCATCGATGTCTTCTTTGTGCCTATAGTCGGTGACAAGTTAAGCGTTCAGGAAAAACTCGTCCCACCTCATTCCAATTTAGCGGAGCAAATGCTGAAGAGGAGGTCGCCTTCTGTCCAGCGTTCGCTCTTCTAAGATGGAAATAGGTGGGAGGAGTTTACTGCGAATGCGTGTGGTCACGTGACCGTATCGGTCCTCGTTGGCAGTGCACGGCGCTGTTCCTGCTGGACCACCTGAAGCTGGTGAGCAGCCGCAGTGACCGCAACAAGATGGGTTCCCTCGCCCTGGCCCAATGCTTCGGCCCCGTGGTGGTGTGCCACGCCGAGAGCGGCGCTCCTGTCGCCGACCTCCGGAGGCCCATCGAGGTGTTCGCCTACCTGCTCGACATCTGGCCACTCAACAGGGGTGAGCCGCTGCTCCGCACAGGCCGCCTTTGCAGATAATAGTGTCTCCCTGACCGGGCATCAAGAAGTCCACGAAGACGTGTTGTTTGGTGCGTGCCGGATCGACCGCGCTGTTTTATTCTGTAAAACACGGTGTAGGGCAGAACTATGTCCTCCCTGTAGTGTGAGAAACACACGTGAAAAACAGACGTGAAAGAATTAGTGCTCACTTATGCACAAATTTTATTGTAACGTCACTAGCATGACGGTGGGCCGCTAAATTTGGTCGCCGCGCCTCTAAAATGTAGGTTTCTTTGGCTGGCACGTCCGATAATATGACAACCAATGGCGTTCTTGTTGGAGGTTGCCGTATGAGTCTCGGTACATAAACGATTATTTCACCGAGGTCTAGCGACCCAGACCCGTTTTTTTACGTATAAAGATGTATTCGGGTATGACCAAAGTACTGCCCATTTTTAATTGTCTTTTGTTTAACCGCGTGCTGCATCTTTTTTCGTCCTTCTCGACTGGTCCTAAATCTGCGGGCGCGAGATGGTATCTGCTCTTGGTCCGCTTAGAAAGGCAGTGAGCGCGACGAGCAAAGGGAGGAGGCTCTCGATTGTCCGTAAGATTTCGGTGTTTGGACCGACGTTTCGCAAGTCGCTGACCCCTGCACCGAATCGCCCGTGTCCGCAGCCGCATTCGTGATGCCCAGCGCCTCGGACCTGAGCCAGGGCCTCGGTCCCGGGGCATCGGCGGTACCGGGAGGCGCCTCCATGTCGCTGCTCTCTTCCGGGGCGGACAAGATGGGCTCCGGGGCCTTGTCGTCCTCTCCGTCGGCATCGTGCGTCGTGGGCACGGCTCCCGCGGGGACGGCGGTGTCCTCGGCGGCGCCGACGTCGACGCCTTCGACGGCATCTTCGGTGGTCACGTCGGCCGCATCGACCGTGGCGGAGCAGGGCGACTCCAAGCACTGGCCGAGCCAGAGATCATCACTGCCAGAATCCGCCTGTTGACCCCGTGCTGCTCCTTTCACCCCAGAATGACATCCTCCCCCTTCGCGTCCCGATGAATGCTCCCGTAGCTGGACAACCGCCGCCTAGACGTCGTTACTGTTACGCGCTGAAACGGTCTTCACCTCCGCGGGTGAAGCCCGAGTGCTGCTTCCAGCGCTGACGTCTTTCTTGGCTGTCTGGTAACTTGGCGTCGACTCAGCACGAAAGATAGTGCTTTTAGTGTACACTTAAGCCGCAGTCATACTGCTGGTACATCATACAAAATACACCTGCGGACACACCTCAGGCGTACTCGAAGCGCGTTTGCTACGTACATACGTACGCTTCGACCTTGTCTGCAGATAGCTTGTGTATATGGCCAATGGGACCGTCAAACAGGGAAGAAACCCGTCTCAGACAACGCCTGCAAACTGTCTTTTGTGTGTTGTATTCGCAGTGCGAGTGCTGCTCTAGACTACCAAAGTCACTCTTTCTTGTTATATAATCTTACCGAGATGCAAAAGGTGTGGACCCTGGCAGAAGTACTCCGGGCCCAGAAGAGGCGGCACTTTTCTTCGGTGGTGGTGGACGGACGCCTGCTCGCGCAGCATCGTTGGGAGCGGATATGCCCCACGGGACACACGCATTCGTGTAAGTTGTGCACGTTAAAAGAAAAAAAAAGATAATACGGGACAACAGTCCTGCCACAACGGCTGAAACCCCAGACACACAGAATCAGCCATTTCAAGGCCAGCCGACTTCTAGATGTATATGTACCATAAACTTTGTCTCGCTTAAATGGCATCACGACATAAGCCAGTCATGCTATACGCGTGTGCCCTACCTCGAGACATCAGGCCATTCAGCACCGAGAACTTACGTGTGTTCTGAAAGGCATTGATCGAGTACATCTCCTAAAGAGGGTGTACTTAGGCGGAGACGAGTTCTCCCCAAAAGAGCTTGGTACGCGAATTCAACGACGCAGAAATTACGGTACGAGCTTGTCGGTCGGCGTTTCGTTGTCATCTTCGAAATCAGGCGCGCAGGACAAGAAGAAACATCCGTCATGGCCTTCCGACGGATGCTTAGCCGAGATACATGACCGATGAAAACTTGGCACACGAGGCAAGCAGAAATCAGTCGGTTATGTTCCGTGCGTATGTTTTGGGAGAATGCTTCCGTTCGCCAGTATTTGAGCTGCTGTGCCATTGCCGGAGCTTCTGAAGCTTTAGAAAAGACGGAACAAAAGTCAGCGCGTACAAGACTCGTTACAATACCTTTTTTTTTGTCTACCAGGTGAGCGTAAATTGACCCGTGGGGCGATGCACGGCTAGCGGCGGTTGTCTGGTTACCACTTCCCGTCAAAATATTTGCTTCGCCGTTTGGTTTTCTTATATCGCACGCTTGTCACAGTGGGTTCCTTCACACCCTTCTCGGTTTTCTTCGGTCTCGATTTGCGTCTGCATGTTTTCCCGAGATATCCCGTTCTTCGTGGATCCCGCCTTGAAGATCCCCTCTGCCTATCGGGCCCATATCCCTGTTTTTGGTTACGATGCGCGCGACTCCCCTTCGACTGGCGAGCGTTTCTTTTAGGGTGCTCCCTGCGGCAGCGCTCGGCATTTCGTACTCGGTTCTAGAACAAAAAACAGGAATACAGCAGCTCGCAGAAAGACCTAAAGGAGGAAGCCCGAGATTGCGTTTTCTCGGCGTCTTCCTCGAGCGTACCAGACGCTCGTCGAGATGCTCAGAGTTGTGGTGATTTTCTCCTCGCATCTCGCCGACAGTGTCTAATTTAAGGAGGTTGAGAATAAATTGAATGTAAGCCAAAGAAAGCGTGTTTAAAAGAAAAAAAATGTTGATTACTATCGTAACGTACGCTTCATCGTCGTAATACGCAGTATGTCTCGAAGAGGGAAAAACAAAAACGGCTATGCAGGGAGCACATTAAGCAAGCTAAAAGGCTCGACCGCAATACCGGTGGAATTGTTTTTCCTTATTCGTCGCTAACACGTTCGGGTCGGAACGCTTCACTGGTCGTTCGCATTGAACCTCGCCACTTACCCGACAAGCACCGAAAGTTTACGAGCAAAAAAACAAACAAAGTTCGTGTCGCACAGACCCACACCGAACCTCCCAAAATGTGCAGCTGTACTATCATGTAGCTTACCTATTTGTCCTCCCTAAATCGACTCGAATAAGATGCGAGCGGCCGGTTGATGTTGGAATGCCCTCCCTGCAATGGGGCGCGATTAAAACTACAGCTCATCGCTCTTCTCTCCCTACCAAAAGGAGCAAGAAGTGGGGAAAATAAGGGAAGGCCCTTTTCGTTGGGATGCACAATTCGTTCTTGTAGAACTTCCTCCCCAGCTTTTTTTATTTTAAACTTACCAAGAGATAAAGAAAGTTAACGCAACAAAACGTCGGGGTGAGGGGCATAAAAAAAGTATTTAAATATAGGACGAAGAAAAGCGTCTTCTTAACGGGTTACAGTATGTACTACGGTTGTGACTTGGGTGAACGTTACGGAAGCACGGGATTTTTTTCTTTTTTCGAGGCTGGAACGACTGCTCGCGTTTTCTCCCGTAAAACACGACGCATTGATCGGTGGAGCGAGCTAGTACACGCATCATCGGATACGACCCGCTACGACAATTCTTGTTTCAAAACGCGCGTGCACAACGTTGCGTGTGCGCCTCTCTCCTTACCGCAGTGTTCGTTGAGGTGGTCTCTCATTCGTCTTTTTGTATCATTGCCACTACTTTATAAACGGGCCGCCGGGCAGTCAACGTGTCGGTTGAGCCCGTTCGGTTTACCGTGAACGGATTTTGCATCGCCAACCGCCGCACTTGAGCGGCGTGGACTTTTTCTTTGGCGGTGTTTTCGAAGGAAGGGCTTCTTGGAATGGCAAGGTATACAAGAGACCCGTCGAAGCAGGTAGCTCGTTTTTTGTGTGTTTTTTTTCGCGACGTGTGGACGACGATGTCACCTTTCTCCCCCTCCCAGTTTTCCCCGGTTGGTATACGTCGCGCATTCTTGGCTCCGCGCGTCCCGCGAGGGTCCCCGGCGACTTGTTAGCTCCTTTTTTAAGTGGCAATTGTGATTTTATATCGAGGCGACGCGGTCCCGTTGCACGCGCCGCGAACCGTCGCCGAGCACTGCCCCCGTGCCGTCGGCGTTTTCTCGGGGTGCGCGTGCAATGCGGCCGCGGCGCCCGCGAAAGCATGTTATGAAACCAAACATTCCGTGAGTGAATGATGTTGAAACGAGTGTATACACCTACCACTCTACCGAGGCGTATACGCGAAAACAATAAACTCCGATCTGGTTCTCTCTCACACATTCCTAATTATAGCGTGGAGTGTATACCTGTTTGATTGATCGCAAGAAATAAATGAGTTTGAAAATGTCACCCGATTGGTCCTTACGTCGACCGATTCGGTTGGCCGTCATCTCTCCGACCGCGAAGTATCTCGCGACTCCGGATTGTTCAGGGTTCCAGTGACACCTTCCGCCGTAAATGCGATGGGAGGGTGTCTTTTGCAGCCTAAAGCCCTACACCAGTCAAAGTGCACAATAGAGAGTCTAACAAGCCCTTTGAACCACTTACACTTTTTGCGGCGAAAGCTAGCTTCAAAGCCGTGATCCAGCGCCTACACTGACCCGGCCGACAGACTCCGACCCTTTTGTAAGTATTTGATTGTGTTAAATAGCTCGTCAGCCAGCAGCGAGAGTAAAACTACTCTTCTTTGGCCACTTGACTTCATCCAATATTCGCCACCATTTGCGAAAAAAATATGCACCCCATTATCCCTAAAACAATGCGTACCAATGAAAAAAAAAAAAGATTGTGTTTAAAAGTTTTTGTACTTTAATTTGAAAGTACATCGTATTTGTTGTATTTTTACTTCAAGTACAGTGTGCCAGATGTACTTACTACTTAAGGTACAGGGTGTAAAAAACAAATTGAAAGGTTGTTTTCACCGCAAAAATAAAATACGCATCCCCGAGTGCTCATTCTCCGCCCAAATATAGAACTATAGAGGTTTCGAACCAGATGGCAAAAGTACTTTTTAGATGTGCTTAAGCCAACACTGCACTTTTATGGCATCAGCATGTCACTAACATCATGACATCAGCGAGAAGACACGAGTCTTTATCGTCACGGAAGAAGACGGCGAGATCAGGCGCGCGTGCTGGGGCTCTTCCGCCGTGCTTTTCAATGGGCGAATTAACGCAGGTGGCTCATTTGCTCCATCCAGTAATATTTTGAGGAGCGTTACAGAAAAATTGAGCAGTCCTGCGTTAATCCGCGATAACTGCAAAACGTCACGGCCAAGTCGTTGGGCATGCGTGAAC
The DNA here is from genome assembly GCA_037355805.1 of Ixodes ricinus. NCBI lineage: Eukaryota > Metazoa > Arthropoda > Arachnida > Ixodida > Ixodidae > Ixodes > Ixodes ricinus. Next base: position 19,523 of record JAZHYW010052569.1, read on the forward strand.
AAAAGCGTTCAAAGCAAAATAGACATTTGACCATTTTGTTGCATTCTCCAGGCACAAGCTTTTAACACTAAAAATTCAACCTTTTTTTATTTTATTTTCTTTTAGAGGGAGAGCGCGTGTAGTGAACTGTGGGTACTCACGAAATTTCGAGTGTAAAGCGGGTTGATAAAAATGTAATGTAGCTCTGAAGGAAAAATAAATTGTGGCGTACTTCTGTGGTAACGCTTTCGCTCTGGAATCAGCGCGACCCAGGTTCGATTCCCGCAAGCGATATTTTTCGAGGATTTGGCAACATCGACGACGGACGCCCTACAACTACAACATCAACAACGGATGTCATTTCCGGTAATGGGAAGAGTCCGTAATTGCTATTGCTGTAAAAGCATGTTTTTAACTCAAAATGTGAACAAACCTTCTTTTTTTTTAACAACATGCCGGAACGGCATTTAGCGTTCAGTCCGCTAATTTGACGAAATGGCACTACGACAAATAGGCAATCGATCGACGTCCGACGACCAGCATTATGAGACGCTAAGCCGTCAATAAAGAAAAAAAGATTGGCACAAGCCAGGTTGGAACGGGCAACCCCTCCACAACCAGAGACGCCAGAGAGGGCCCACCGAGCGTCTCGACTCTCGACCTCCTCGACGAGCGCTCGGAAGACAGGTTTTTCCGAGTTTTCAATGGCACTGGTGCTCTTTCACGGTAATATGCGCGAAAGGCAAGCACCCCGTTCGATATGCCTCGCTTGCGGAGCCGCGCATTGCACCTGTTTCGGTCAGAGGACGTTGTAACGTCCGCGAAACTAAAGGAACATATGCGGTGTGCAAATTCGTCTGCATTTTCTTTTGCAGGGGTTGTGCAGACTTCAGAACGCCGAGCTCTGATTGGTTCTGAATGAAAGATAGTGGGTAGGCCTCAAGGCAGCTTGCTTCGAGTTCTACCCACTATCATTAGAGCCAATCAGAGCTCGGCGTCTTTCTGGCGTCACCGCAACTCCTGCAAAAGAAGCAGACAACTTGCTCTCCGCAAGTTGTCTGCTACTCCACGCGTCTGTCAGCGCCTGTGCAAGGGCCCTAACAGTATGGTGCCTGGAACGCGTGTCCGACTCCGCGTCTGTTTATCGCGTCCAAAAAACGTGGTCCCTCGATTTCCGCCCCATGACGTCATAGAAGTGTCATGCTGTCACCATGCAGTCGCGATCCTGGCGGCGTCCCAACCGCTGTGGTGTCTGTGGCAGACGCCTGTTCTGCTGCAAGTCGCTCCCCCGTGTGGCAGCCCACGGAAGCTTCGGCAGCCAGAGGTAGGTACGCCGTGACGACAGCGACACTCGCGCTCGCTCGTGCTACTCGTAGCTCCTCTTTGACGTTTCTACGACCAACCGCCAGGATCGCGACACGCAACAGAGTGACACTTCGGCTTCTGTGACGTCATTTGGTGCCACTTCAGGACCACTTTTGGTGTATGGGCAGCACAGGACGCTAAACACACCAGTCGAAGACGCGCTCCACTCATCACACTAACAGCGCGTTTGAGAGGACGCAACACTGCAATGGTCAGTAACAACGCGGACGCACAACGGGAATGCGACCTAAGATATTCGATTTTGCTCGCCAGAGGCGATGACAAAAACCTGAGAGCTACAGGTGCAATCTCTTTCCACCTCGCGCAAAAAAACTTGAATGCAAAGAACAAAAATCTTCCAGCTTTTCCACTCTGGTGAAGAAGGAAGACCAGCCAAGCTGTACTATGGTGGGAATGAAGTAATGGCCGGCCGCAAGTCGGCAAACCAGAGTGGAAAGGATGGAAAGTTTGCCGCCATCTATGAGCGACGGCGGCAAGCAGACAACCGGCAAACACAACTCTCTGGACAGCTACCGCCATCTATGAGCGACGGCGGCAACCAGAGTTGTGTCGACATTTCTATACGGACGGACACGATCCCGGGGAAACTAGCCTAAACAGCTCCGCTGTAACAACAACAACAAAGAGTTTCTCATCTGCCCCGGAGTTTATTGCTGCCTGCGGGCCACTCAGAGCCAGCCGTATCCTCGGGGCCTGTGGAACAGCCACGGGCGCAGGGTGGCCAGCGTGGCGGGCTGGCGACGGAGCCTGGCTGGCCTCTTCCCAGGGCTGCCCCCGAAGCCGCTTCCCGCCGCGGCAGCAGCAGTGCCCTCAGGCCATGGGACGGGAGGCTGCGAGGGACGGACAGCCTGGCCTAGGTGGTATTGGCCTGGCACGCTCGCCCAGACGCAACACCACCTAGAAGACAAGGCCTAGGCATGACGTCATCGTTAGTGATCCCCGACTCGCCCCAACGACACGCTGGAGCTTGACGAGAGATGCCGCGGAAGGCGCGTCCGCTCTTGGCGACTACGGATCCCCATGTGGCGGGTTCGAATACCGGCCGAGGCGCCCGCAATCTGACGGAGGCTTTTTGCGGAGGAGGCGCCGTGTAACTGAGCTTTCGGTTGCACGTCAAAAGATCCCCAGGTGGTCCAAATTAATCCTCAGTCCTCCGCTGGGGCGTGCCAGATGCCCGTCGTTGGTTTGGCACGTAAAACCTCCGAATTTGACTTTTTCGACGCTCTTGGCGACGCCGCGGTGCGAGGCGGAGCTACGTGGAGCCACTAGTGATGACGTTTGGGGGAAAGGCCTTGTCTTCTAGGTTGCCAGGCGTCGCTGGTTGGGCAAGGTCGACTCTCAAGCCGGCCACCAACACCGTACGAATAGGAGCAAACCGGTACTGCCGCCGACGATCGTGCCGGAGAAAATCGTAGCGACATATCTTGTTATTGTGAATTCCACTGGAAGATCCGGAGCGCTTTCAAAAATCCGCGAGGGAGGCAAAATTCCACTCAATGGGACCCGCTCCGAATCGACGAGCGGAAGATGGACTCGCGCATGTTGGGAGCGACCCACCGACCCGGTAGGACGTCCAGAATGGCCGCTGCTCAAACTTGAAAAGCCGACCAACGCCTCAGCCGCAGTGATTACCCCCTCCCCTCGCCTCCCCTCCCCCCCCCCCCCCCTACGGGAGTGTAAACCCCCCTTGTTTTTCTGAAGGCACCCCTTAATTCGCAACGATTCCTGTATTCTCAATGAGCCAGCATCGCAAAAAGCATCGCTTTTCCTCCGACAAACTA
>JAZHYW010052569.1:22694-50216 GCA_037355805.1 Ixodes ricinus
AGTGAGTGATATTATTATGTATTGCTTGGTTGTCGGAGGAAAGCGATGCTTTTTGCGATGCTGGCTCATTGAGAATACAGGAATCGTTGCGAATTAAGGGGGTGCCTTCAGAAAAACAAGGGAGGGTTTACACTCCCGTAGGGGGAAGCGGGGGGGGGGGAGGGGAGGAGGCGAGGAGGCGAGGGGGGGGTAATCACTGCGGCTGAGGCGTTGGTCGGCTTTTCAAGTTTGAGCAGCGGCCATTCTGGACGTCCTACCGGGTCGGTGGGTCGCTCCCAACATGCGCGAGTCTATCTTCCGCTCGTCGATTCGGAGCGGGTCCCATTGAGTGGAATTTTGCCTCCTCGCGGATTTTTGAAAGCGCTCCGGATCTTCCAGTGGAATTCACCATAACAAGATATGTCGCTACGATTTTCTCCGGCACGATCGTCGGCGGCAGTACTGGTTTGCTTCTATTCGTACGGTGTTGGTGGCCGGCTTGAGAGTCGATCCTTGCCCAACCAGCGACGCCTGGCAACCTAGAAGACAAGGCCTTTCCCCCAAAACGTCATCACTAGTGGCCCCACGTAGCTCCGCCTCGCACCGCGGCGTCGCCAAGAGCGTCAAAAAGTCAAATTCGGAGGTTTTACGTGCCAAACCAACGACGGGCATCTGGCATCGCCCCAGCGGAGGACTGAGGATTAATTTGGACCACCTGGGGATCTTTTGACGTGCAACCGAAAGCTCGGTTACACGGCGCCTCCTCCGCAAAAAGCCTCCGTCAGATTGCGGGGCGCCTCGGCCGGTATTCGAACCCGCCACATGGGGATCCGTAGTCGCCAAGAGCGGACGCGCCTTCCGCGGCATCTCTCGTCAAACTCCAGCGTGTCTTGGGGCGAGTCGGGGATCACTAACGATGACGTCATGCCTAGGCCTTGTCTTCTAGGTGGTGTTGCAGGTCTGGGCGAGCGTGCCAGGCCAATACCACCTAGGCCAGGCTGTCCGTCCCTCGCAGCCTCCCCGTCCCATGGCCTGAGGGCACTGCTGCTGCCGCGGCGGGAAGCGGCTTCGGGGGCAGCCCTGGGAAGAGGCCAGCCAGGCTCCGTCGCCAGCCCGCCACGCTGGCCACCCTGCGCCCGTGGCTGTTCCCACAGGCCCCGAGAGATACGGCTGGCTCTGAGGGCCCGCAGGCAGCAATAAACTCCGGGGCAGATGAGAAACTCCTTGTTGTTGTTGTTACAGCGGAGCTGTTTAGGGCTAGTTTCCCCGGGATCGTGTCCGTCCGTATAGAAATGTCGACACAACTCTGGTTGCCGCTGTCGCTCATAGATGGCGGTAGCTGTCCAGAGAGTTGTGTTTGCCGGTTGTTCAGCTTGCCGCCGTCGCTCATAGATGGCGGCAAACTTTCCATCCTTTCCACTCTGGTTTGCCGACTTGCGGCCGGCCATTACTTCATTCCCACCATAGTACAGCTTGGCTGGTCTTCCTTCTTCACCAGAGTGGAAAAGCTGGAAGATTTTTTTCTCTGCATTCAAGCTTTTTTGCGCGAGGTGGAAAGAGATTGCACCTGTAGCTCTTCAGGTTTTTATCATCGCCTCTGGCGAGCAAAATCCAATATCTTAGGTCGCATTCCTGTTGTGCGTCCGCGTTGTTACTGACCATTGCAGTGTTGCGTCCTCTCAAACGCGCTGTTAGTATGATGAGTGGAGCGCGTCTTCGACTGGTGTGTTTAGCGTCCTGTGCTGCCCATTCACCAAAAGTGGTCCTGAAGTGGCACCAAATGACGTCACAAAAGCCGAAGTGTCACTCTGTTGCGTGTCGCGATCCCGGCGGTTGGTCGTAGAAACGTCAAAGAGGAGCTACGAGTAGCACGAGCGAGCGCGAGTGTCGCTGTCGTCACGGCGTACCTCACCTCTGGCTGCCGAAGCTTCCGTGGGCTGCCACACGGGGGAGCGACCTGCAGCAGAACAGGCGTCTGCCACAGACACCACAGCGGTTGGGACGCCGCCAGGATCGCGACTGCATGGTGACAGCATGACACTTCTATGACGTCATGGGGCGGAAATCGAGGGACCACGTTTTTGGGACGCGATAAACAGACGCGGAGTCGGACACGCGTTCCAGGCACCATACTGTTAGGGCTCCTTGCACAGGCGCTGACAGACGCGTGGAGTAGCAGACAACTTGCGGAGAGCAAGTTGTCTGCTTCTTTTGCAGGAGTTGCGGTGACGCTCAGAAAGACGCCGAGCTCTGATTGGCTCTAATGATAGTGGGTAGAACTCGAAGCAAGCTGCCTTGAGGCCTACCCACTATCTTTCATTCAGAACCAATCAGAGCTCGGCGTTCTGAAGTCTGCACAACCCCTGCAAAAGAAAATGCAGACGAATTTGCACACCGCATATGTTCCTTTAGTTTCGCGGACGTTACAACGTCCTCTGACCGAAACAGGTGCAATGCGCGGCTCCGCAAGCGAGGCATATCGAACGGGGTGCTTGCCTTTCGCGCATATTACCGTGAAAAAGCACTAGTGCCATTGAAAACTCGGAAAAACCTGTCTTCCGAGCACTCGTCGAGGAGGTCGAGAGTCGAGACGCTCGGTGGGCCCTCTCTGGCGTCTCTGGTTGTGGAGGGGTTGCCCGTTCCAACCTGGCTTGTGCCAATCTTTTTTTTTTTCTTTATTGACGGCTTAGCGTCTCGATAATGCTGGTCGTCGGACGTCGATCGATGGCCTATTTGTCGTAGTGCCATTTCGTCAAATTAGCGGACTGAACGCTAAATGCCGTTCCGGATGTTGCTAAAAGAAAGAAGGTTTGTTCACATTTTGAGCTAAAAACATGCTTTTACAGCAATAGCAATTACGGACTCTTCCCATTACCGGAAGTGACATCCGTTGTTGATGTTGTAGTTGTAGGGCGTCCGTCGTCGATGTTGCCAAATCCTCGAAAAATATCGCTTGCGGGAATCGAACCTGAGTCCGCTGATTCCAGAGCGAAAGCGTTACCACAGAAGTACGCCACAATTTTTTTTTTCCTTCAGAGCTACATTACATTTTTATCAACCCGCTTTACACTCGAAATTTCGTAGTACCCACAGTTCACTACACGCGCTCTCCCTCTAAAATAAAATAAAATAAAAAAGGTTGAATTTTTAGTGTTAAAAGCTTGTGCCTGGAGAATGCAAACAAAATGGTCAAATGTCTATTTTGCTTTGAACGCTTTTGTTCACGCATGCCCAACGACTTGGCCGTGACGTTTTGCAGTTATCGCGGATTAACGCAGGACTGCTCAATTTTTCTGTAACGCTCCTCAAAAATATTACTGGATGGAGCAAATGAGCCACCTGCGCTAATTCGCCCATTGAAAAGCACGGCGGAAGAGCCCCAGCACGCGCGCCTGATCTCGCCGTCTTCTTCCGTGCGATAAAGACTCGTGTCTTCTTGCTGATGTCATGATGTTATGACACAGCTGATGCCATAAAAGTGCAGTGTTGGCTTAAGCACATCTAAAAAGTACTTTTGCCATCTGGTTCAAACCTCTGTAGTTCTATATTTGGGCGGAGAATGAGCACTCGGGGATGCGTATTTTATTTTTGCGGTGAAAACAACCTTTCAATTTGTTTTTTACACCCTGTACTTTAAGTAGTAAGTACATCTGGCACACTGTACTTGAAGTAAAAATACAACAAATACGATGTACTTTCAAATTAAAGTACAAAAACTTTTAAACACAATCTTTTTTTTTTTTTTTTCATTGGTACGCATTGTTTTAGGGATAATGGGGGTGCATATTTTTTTCGCAAATGGTGGCGAATATTGGATGAAGTCAAGTGGCCAAAGAAGAGTAGTTTTACTCTCGCTGCTGGCTGACGAGCTATTTAACACAATCAAATACTTACAAAAGGGTCGGAGTCTGTCGGCCGGGTCAGTGTAGGCGCTGGATCACGGCTTTGAAGCTAGCTTTCGCCGCAAAAAGTGTAAGTGGTTCAAAGGGCTTGTTAGACTCTCTATTGTGCACTTCGACTGGTGTAGGGCTTTAGGCTGCAAAAGACACCCTCCCATCGCATTTACGGCGGAAGGTGTCACTGGAACCCTGAACAATCCGGAGTCGCGAGATACTTCGCGGTCGGAGAGATGACGGCCAACCGAATCGGTCGACGTAAGGACCAATCGGGTGACATTTTCAAACTCATTTATTTCTTGCGATCAATCAAACAGGTATACACTCCACGCTATAATTAGGAATGTGTGAGAGAGAACCAGATCGGAGTTTATTGTTTTCGCGTATACGCCTCGGTAGAGTGGTAGGTGTATACACTCGTTTCAACATCATTCACTCACGGAATGTTTGGTTTCATAACATGCTTTCGCGGGCGCCGCGGCCGCATTGCACGCGCACCCCGAGAAAACGCCGACGGCACGGGGGAGTGCTCGGCGACGGTTCCGCGGCGCGTGCAACGGGACCGCGTCGCCTCGATATAAAATCACAATTGCCACTTAAAAAAGGAGCTAACAAGTCGCCAGGGACCCTCGCGGGACGCGCGGAGCCAAGAATGCGCGACGTATACCAACCGGGGAAAACTGGGAGGGGGAGAAAGGTGACATCGTCGTCCACACGTCGCGAAAAAAAAAACACACAAAAAACGAGCTACCTGCTTCGACGGGTCTCTTGTATACCTTGCCATTCCAAGAAGCCCTCCTTCGAAAACACCGCCAAAGAAAAAGTCCACGCCGCTCAAGTGCGGCGGTTGGCGATGCAAAATCCGTTCGCGGTAAACCGAACGGGCTCAGCCGACACGTTGACTGCCCGCGGCCCGTTTATAAAGTAGTGGCAATGATACAAAAAGACGAATGAGAGACCACCTCAACGAACACTGCGGTAAGGAGAGAGGCGCACACGCAACGTTGTGCACGCGCGTTTTGAAACAAGAATTGTCGTAGCGGGTCGTATCCGATGATGCGTGTACTAGCTCGCTCCACCGATCAATGCGTCGTGTTTTCGGGAGAAAACGCGAGCAGTCGTTCCATCCTCGAAAAAAGAAAAAAAAATCCCGTCTTCCGTAACGTTCACCCAAGTCACAACCGTAGTACATACTGTAACCCGTTAAGAAGACGCTTTTCTTCGTCCTATATTTAAATACTTTTTGTTTATGCCCCTCACCCCGACGTTTTGTTGCGTTAACTTTCTTTATCTCTTGGTAAGTTTAAAATAAAAAAAAGCTGGGGAGGAAGTTCTACAAGAACGAATTGTGCATCCCAACGAAAAGGGCCTTCCTTATTTTCCCCACTTCTTGCTCCTTTTGGTAGGAGAGAAGAGGCGATGAGCCGTAGTTTTAATCGCGCCCCATTGCAGGGAGGGCATTCCAACATCAACCGGCCGCTCGCATCTTATTCGAGTCGATTTAGGGAGGACAAATAGGTAAGCTACATGATAGTACAGCTGCACATTTTGGGAGGTTCGGTATGGGTCTGTGCGACACGAACTTTGTTTGTTTTTTTGCTCGTAAACTTTCGGTGCTTGTCGGGTAAGTGGCGAGGTTCAATGCGAACGACCAGTGAAGCGTTCCGACCCAAACGTGTTAGCGACGAATAAGGAAAAACAATTCCACCGGTATTGCGGTCGAGCCTTTTAGCTTGCTTAGTGTGCTCCCTGCATAGCCGTTTTTTTTTCCCTCTTCGAGACATACTGCGTATTACGACGATGAAGCGTACGTTACGATAGTAATCAACATTTTTTTTCTTTTAAACACGCTTTCTTTGGCTTACATTCAATTTATTCTCAACCTCCTTAAATTAGACACTGTCGGCGAGATGCGAGGAGAAAATCACCACAACTCTGAGCATCTCGACGAGCGTCTGGTACGCTCGAGGGAAGACGCCGAGAAAACGCAATCTCGGGCTTCCTCCTTTAGGTCTTTCTGCGAAGCTGCTGTGTTCCTGTTTTTTGTTCTAGAACCGAGTACGAAATGCCGAGCGCTGCCGCAGGAGCACCCTAAAAGAAACGCTCGCCAGTCGAAGGGGAGTCGCGCGCATCGTAACCAAAAACAGGGATATGGGCCCGATAGGCAGAGGGGATCTTCAAGGCGGGATCCACGAAGAACGGGATATCTCGGGAAAACAGCAGACGCAAATCGAGGCCGAAGAAAACCTAGAAGGGTGTGAAGGAACCCACTGTGACAAGCGTGCGATATAAGAAAACCAAACGGCGAAGCAAATATTTTGACGGGAAGTGGTAACCAGACAACCGCCGCTAGCCGTGCATCGCCCCACGGGTCAATTTACGCTCACCTGGTAGACAAAAAAAAAAAGGTATTGTAACGAGTCTTGTACGCGCTGACTTTTGTTCCGTCTTTTCTAAAGCTTCAGAAGCTCCGGCAATGGCACAGCAGCTCAAATACTGGCGAACGGAATCATTCTCCCAAAACATACGCACGGAACATAACCGACTGATTTCTGCTTGCCTCGTGTGCCAAGTTTTCATCGGTCATGTATCTCGGCTAAGCATCCGTCGGAAGGCCATGACGGATGTTTCTTCTTGTCCTGCGCGCCTGATTTCGAAGATGGCAACGAAACGCCGACCGACAAGCTCGTACCGTAATTTCTGCGTCGTTGAATTCGCGTACCAAGCTCTTTTGGGGAGAACTCGTCTCCGCCTAAGTACACCCACTTTAGGAGATGTACTCGATCAATGCCTTTCAGAACACACGTAAGTTCTCGGCGCTGAATGGCCTGATGTCTCGATGTAGGTCACACGCGTATAGCATGACTGGCTTATATCGTGATGCCATTTAAGCGAGACAAAGTTTCATGGTACATCTAGAAGTCGGCTGGCCTCTGAAATGGCTGATTTTGTGTGTCTGGGGTTTCAGCCGTTGTGGTAGGACTGTTGTCCCGTATTATCTTTTTTTTTCTTTTAACGTGCACAACTTACACGAATGCGTGTGTCCCGTGGGGCATATCCGCTCCCAACGAATGCTGCGCGAGCAGGCGTCCGTCCACCACCACCGGAGAAAAGCGCCGCCTCTTCTGGGCCCGGAGTACTTCTGCCAGGGTCCACACCTTTTGCATCTCGGTAAGATTATATAACAAGAAAGAGTGACTTTGGTAGTTTAAAGCAGCACTCGCACTGCGAATACAACACACAAAAGACAGTTTGCAGGCGTTGTCTGAGACGGGTTTCTTCCCTGTTTGACGGTCCCATTGGCCATATACACAAGCTATCTGCAGACAAGGTCGAAGCGTACGTATGTACGTAGCAAACGCGCTTCGAGTACGCCTGAGGTGTGTCCGCAGGTGTATTTTGTATGATGTACCAGCAGTATGAGTGCGGCTTAAGTGTACACTAAAAGCACTATCTTTCGTGCTGAGATCGACGCCAAGTTACCAGACAGCCAAGAGAGACGTCAGCGCTGGAAGCAGCACTCGGGCTTCACCCGCGGAGGTGAAGACCGTTTCAGCGCGTAACAGTAACGACGTCTAGGCGGCGGTTGTCCAGCTACGGGAGCATTCATCGGGACGCGAAGGGGGAGGATGTCATTCTGGGGTGAAAGGAGTAGCACGGGGTCAACAGGCGGATTCTGGCAGTGATGATCTCTGGCTCGGCCAGTGCTTGGAGTCGCCCTGCTCCGCCACGGTCGATGCGGCCGACGTGACCACCGAAGATGCCGTCGAAGGCGTCGACGTCGGCGCCGCCGAGGACACCGCCGTCCCCGCGGGAGCCGTGCCCACGACGCACGATGCCGACGGAGAGGACGACAAGGCCCCGGAGCCCATCTTGTCCGCCCCGGAAGAGAGCAGCGACATGGAGGCGCCTCCCGGTACCGCCGATGCCCCGGGACCGAGGCCCTGGCTCAGGTCCGAGGCGCTGGGCATCACGAATGCGGCTGCGGACACGGGCGATTCGGTGCAGGGGTCAGCGACTTGCGAAACGTCGGTCCAAACACCGAAATCTTACGGACAATCGAGAGCCTCCCCTCCCTTTGCTCGTCGCGCTCACTGCCTTTCTAAGCGGACCAAGAGCAGATACCATCTCGCGCCCGCAGATTTAGGACCAGTCGAGAAGGACGAAAAAAGATGCAGCACGCGGTTAAACAAAAGACAATTAAAAATGGGCAGTACTTTGGTCATACCCGAATACATCTTTATACGTAAAAAAACGGGTCTGGGTCGCTAGACCTCGGTGAAATAATCGTTTATGTACCGAGACTCATACGGCAACCTCCAACAAGAACGCCATTGGTTGTCATATTATCGGACGTGCCAGCCAAAGAAACCTACATTTTAGAGGCGCGGCGACCAAATTTAGCGGCCCACCGTCATGCTAGTGACGTTACAATAAAATTTGTGCATAAGTGAGCACTAATTCTTTCACGTCTGTTTTTCACGTGTGTTTCTCACACTACAGGGAGGACATAGTTCTGCCCTACACCGTGTTTTACAGAATAAAACAGCGCGGTCGATCCGGCACGCACCAAACAACACGTCTTCGTGGACTTCTTGATGCCCGGTCAGGGAGACACTATTATCTGCAAAGGCGGCCTGTGCGGAGCAGCGGCTCACCCCTGTTGAGTGGCCAGATGTCGAGCAGGTAGGCGAACACCTCGATGGGCCTCCGGAGGTCGGCGACAGGAGCGCCGCTCTCGGCGTGGCACACCACCACGGGGCCGAAGCATTGGGCCAGGGCGAGGGAACCCATCTTGTTGCGGTCACTGCGGCTGCTCACCAGCTTCAGGTGGTCCAGCAGGAACAGCGCCGTGCACTGCCAACGAGGACCGATACGGTCACGTGACCACACGCATTCGCAGTAACTCCTCCCACCTATTTCCATCTTAGAAGAGCGAACGCTGGACAGAAGGCGACCTCCTCTTCAGCATTTGCTCCGCTAAATTGGAATGAGGTGGGACGAGTTTTTCCTGAACGCTTAACTTGTCACCGACTATAGGCACAAAGAAGACATCGATGCTGCATGAATTGCAACGAAAGCTCAAAGTCTGCGATCGTTGCTTTAGAGCAAGCATCAGCTGCACAAATACTTTTTTTTTAAAGCCAATAACCTGGATTATTTGCTCGCGCTTGTCGACTTTTGCAGAACAAGTTAGGGTGACAGGAGTATAGACAAATGTGAGTAAGTAGTGAGTGCTTCCTCTCGCCGATTACGGACAGGTTCGCGGACGGTGTTAAGTGACTACTTCTCCACTGAAGATGTATAAAAGCTCTCACTACAACTCCATTCTTAAAAAAGTGGGAGTGTTTCGACTCTACAAAGTAAAATTCACATGCACACTGCTAAAAAAAAAAAATTGGGGTGTGTATGTTTATACAGCCTGAACTTAGTCTGCCTCGACGTGCGACTTGTCTCCCAGCTGTAGATGAGAAATATAGCCAGTGCAGTACCACCGCTAGCCTGGGGTCTTTAACGCGCACCAAGCAGTAGTGATACGCGACCGCACGCCGGTACGATGCTCTTCCAAATCGAAACGGGCAGGGGTGGGGATTGAATTCAGGATCCCTGGGTTCTGCAGCGCGAGCTTTCGCACACTGCTCCAACTATGATCCTTGGCTCTCGCACTCACCCGATTGACCTTGGGCAGGCAGTCTAAGATGCTAAGCATAAGCTTGGCATTGCCGTCCGGATCGTCTGGCAGGCACACGCTCAGGCCGTCCACCAGCATGTCGAACAGGCCCTTAGTGAACAGCGGCTCCGGGAGCTCGCGGAGGTAATCTTTCAGCAGACCTAGAGAGAAGGGAAAAAATGAAAGCCGAATTACGCCGAATTAGAACACAGCTCTTGAGGAGGAGGGAAGGCACGGGGGGGGGGGGGTCACGTGACCTGGGGGGACGTCGGGGGTCACGTGACCAGGGAGGTCACTGGCCTGGGGGTCACGTGACCTGGGGGTTCACGTGACCTCGGGGGTCACGTGACCGTACGGTTACGCCGACGCCGCTCAAGCCGGAAACGGGCGCCTAAGAGCTGCGCTCTAAAAACATTTTAACCCAAAAGTAGTTGACGCTACCGCATCAATGCAACAGCTGGCCCCATATCTTTTGAGGTTCAAGGGGTCTGCTCATGTACTTCTGTACACTAAAGTTCTCAAGTAAGACAACCGACACGTATGGCAAGCTTATTGAGCTGGAACAAAATAGAGATTAATTCTGCTGCTGTTTGCCGCCATTCGCTTCCTGAAACCTGCACCGTCACGCAGTGGGAGCTTCAAGGAATGTTGTTACTTGTAGGAGGCACAAAGTGCGCCTCTTGTCGAGGAGCTGGGCCTGTAAACTCTTCAAACACAAAGTTGGGCCAAAGTTGACAGAGCGCACCGATTGGCCTACGACGACGATGACTTCGCGCTTTTGTCGCCAGTGTCCAATCGGCACGCTCCGCGAACTTTCGGCTCCAACTTTGTGTCTGATGAGTTTAGGTGAGTTTAGGGCCTCTGTACTGCACATCTGTCCAACGCTCATCACATCCCCAAACTGCCCAGTCACTGGGCCGATGAGCGGCGTCTGCTGTTTTTTGGAAGAGGTCAACTGGGCGTACTAAGAAGGCGTTCAGTGGATAGCAGCGCGCAGACAGCATGACGAAAATAATCCCTGGAGAAGGGGAACAAGAGGGACAAAGGACAAACACAAATCTACAAACACAGCTAGGTGACTGGGGAGCAACCGAAAAAATCCGCCTCGTCCGGGTATCGGACCCGGGAGCTCTCCATTACAGGTGGAGCGCTCTACCAACTGAGCTAACCAGGGGTTAGACAATTATTATCTATAATAGCTTTGGACACGGGAGCCCTGAGTAAAGTTTGCAGTGCTTGACACGTCCAAAGGTGGGAAATCTGAGTGTGCAAGCCGGTAAATATTAATGGACGGTCTATGTGCCACTTCTTTAATTGCCAAGAAGGAACAATGCCTTCTTGCATCTAAGCCGTACTGAAATAACCTGTTTGCGACAAGGGGGGGGGGATAATGTTACATAAAATCGTTAATGAGGACTCTTACGTTAAGCGCACCAAATACATTTCTTTTCTGCTACCTCACGCACTAGACGACTTCATCATTTAAACGATGTTCTGCCATTTCAATTTCATATTGTTTTAAAAATTATTTCTTTCCACGTACGGTTGAGGTGTGGAATAACGTCGACGGGCCTACGTGCATGTTTGCATACAGTGATTTTATTTCAGAAATTACGTCTCTTTCTTTATCTTAATGTGCGGTGGTATTGAAATGTTAATTTCTAGGCTGTTTTTTTCTTGTTATTTCGCCAACCATTACTGTGAGCCCTTGTATCTATATAGTGGCTCCCGGCACCTGTGGTGTCGCGGTATGCGCAAATAAAAGACGTCCGCAAGAAGAAAGGTGCGCTTACTGGTGACCACATTGATGTCCGGCACCTGCTCGGCCGAGAGGTCCACCTTCCAGGCGCCGGTGGCGCAGCTTCGTTCAATGGCCTCGCGCAGCATCCGCTTGCGCACGGCCGAGCCGCACAGCCGGTAGATGCCCACGATGTCCAGACCGCGGGCCTCCACCTGGAAGAGGCACGGGTCAGTAACTGGAAGCTTGCGTAATCGTCTTGCGTGTAAGATTAAATAGCCGAATGTTAGTCAGCCTCAAGGGACGTCGCATGTCTCCGCTGTAGATGAGAGCCTGTGCAGTGTCACGCATGGATAATTCTTTGCCGATCATTTGATTAGCATTTATAAGAAACAAGTCTACCGTAACATCCCAAACTTACACCACCCACGTTTAACGGATAAAAGAAAAAAAATCCTGCGAATGAACTGTGGCGTCAGCACTAACCACAGCATCATGGGACGTCAGCGTCACGAGCCATGACGTCACGATTACAGGTCATGGTGTCACGTGACAAGGCACTATGACGTCCATGACATTGCGACGTTGTGGTGTCATGCGACGTCACATTGTCGTGTGATGTCATAGAGTCACGTGACCGTGACGTCTAGCGAAGAAATTTCTTCACGATGACCCTACAGGAAACAACCGGGGAATCTGCTGCAACAACACAAGGTGGGCGATCTTTCGGTGGTTGGGAATTTTCTGGCAAGAGAGCGAGCCTTACCTGCTGCACACATCGCTGCACGATGAGCGGCACGGGGCCCTTCTCTCGGGCCACGAGGGCGTCGAGGGGCGCCCCGAACATGCCCCCGGTGTAGTTGGGGCTCCGCTGGAAGGTGTGGCGGGGGTCCCTGTAGCGGAGCTTGAGGTACAGCGCCCCGCGGGGCTCCAGCCGCAGGGCCAGGCTGTGTGCGGGCGCCTCGCGGAGCGCCGACAGCAGCTGCACCGTGCCCTTGTAGCACAACTTGTGGCGAGACTGGGGGTCCCAGCTGTACAGCAGGAACGCCACCGTGCGGTTGTCCACTAGGTCCAGCTCGAACACCTGCGCCGGAGATCAGGGAACACATCGCGGTTGAAACATCGTGGTTGAGAGGAGAGTTAAAGCGGCAGAGGAGGGAATGTGGTATAAGGGTAATGCAACCGAATGGTGAGTTGAACTAGTTGCTTCATTACACTCTAAAAGCGCCCCAAGACAGGGGCAGAGTAAATAATACACGGACACCGAAGTTGGAGATTCAGCGAGGGCCTCCGGCTGTACAATTTAGCGTCTTGCTAGAGAAAGTATACACGACAATTCTGGAGATAGTCAGGATGGGATCATTGCGAACTAAGATGTATTCCTGCGGACAGTACGAGCTGTGACACCTGATCCGGCCTTTTTCTTCGTCTGAGGGCCCTACAAGCTTTATTATTGGCCTATTTGCCAAAAAGACCGAAGTACGGGACCTAAACTTCGCATTCCATTCCTAGGTTTAACCACAACTCTCTTAAAAGCCGGCACGTACGCCAACGAAGCCTGAATGACTGCTTTAGCTCATATTGTCCGCGATATTGCAGATGTACAGAGCTAAATATCCGGATAGAGTGTGTGGGGCTTGTGGAGGTCAGGAGGCGGCTTAGCTTGATACTCTATTGTAAAGGGCTTTACCCTGAAGTCGCTGAAGGAGAGATTAATTCACTGAAGGTATTAGGACAGCGAGATAAAGGTGGAGATGAGCACGCAGAGGGTGTCTGACTGGTGTCAAAGTCGAGGGAAGAATACATTTTTTTTCTTGTCTACCCGTACGGCGAAAGGTCCGCTCACCCGGTTGTGAACAGGCGCTTTCATCGTCGTATTTTCAGCGGTATTACTATTAAAAGGCTCGTTTTGTATGTTACGTAGGAGCTAACAGTTGATATCAAAAACACTGGCTAGGTGGCGCAAGCAGCCACCCAATTTAGAGGGTTCAGCCGTATCCGTCCATCCATCGGGAGGAGCACCAGGCCGGCCTGTCTCCAGCTCTGATCGTCCCTCAAAAGACACCCTCAAGGATTCGGGTTGTGGCTGCAGTTGAATCGAGTTGATACAGGGTATAGGGCAGGATGGTTATAGGGCAGGGCAGGATGGCGTACCTCATCCCAGTCAAAGCTGTGGTCTCCCGAGCGGACGACGGTGCGCGCCTTGTGGGCCCGGTCCGTCTCGATGACGCAGTACAAGTCCCTGGGGCCCTGGCCGCGGAGGCCCCGGGCGCCCAGCAGGTGGAGCCACAGCAGCCCGCTGAAGCCCCCCGCCAGCACCGACTCCGACTCCTGCGGGCGTGGGACGGGGCTTCTTAGAAAGCTTCCAAGAATGCGAGGGAAGCGAGGCCGGGGCACACCGGGGAAAATGATCAGAGAATGCTAAAAGCGAGCGTGCTGGATAGGGCATGCGATGTACAGCCATTCTCCAATCCGTGTTCTTCTTTAATGCAAAAAACAACAAAACAACTAAGAACATCATTGCAGTTATTTATACACCCCCTCCCTCTCAACTGAGACTAAGCCCCTCCCCCTTCCCTTTCCAAACCCCTTACCTTTCTTATCTAACAAAAAGTTGGGGCGCAAACAAGCTGGTGAAGGTTTACCATTTTAAACAAAACCCCGAGACTGATTTTTTTTTTTTTCGTTTAAAGCTACAGGATTAGTCTGCGCTCGCGTCGTCCCTCCGCGAGGGGGAGCCACTCGCCTTCTCCGGCCTGTACTTGAGAAACTCCCTAGGGTTGAGACACAGGGCTCTGTCCTCGGCGCACACGTAGTCGAGGCTCAGGGCGTGCGGCAGCCGCAGCGGGCGCGGGAAAAGCAGCGACGACGAGCGGCCCATGGGACGCAGCGTCGCGGCCGCGCCCATCTCCAGAGCCGGGTGCCAGCCCCCGCCCCCGGCAGCAGGCCGCTCGCGGACATGGGCATCATGCCGCGGTGGTGCTGCTGCTGCTGTTGCTGCATCTCCATCCGGTGCTGGTGTTGCTCCTGCGATGCGTGGACCCGGTGACTCGGGCTCCAATGATTCGTTTAGACAAAACGATAGAACAGTCATGGCGCGGGTGAGCTGGTGTAGATTTACCGTTTTCTTAAACCACCTGAGACTGGACGGAGAACGAGAAATGTCCGGAGTGGAAGGCAGAAGAACAGAGACAGAGGCAACGTCTCAAAAACAGACGTTGCTTTTCGTCTTTTTTTTTCTTCCATTCCGGAAGTTCTTTTTCTTCCACTCCGGAACTTTTTTTATTCCACAACTAGTCTCAGGTGGTTAAAGAAAATAGTCGTTTAGACGTTTGCAAGCAACCACGCTCCAAAATCTAGTATGAGCGCCAGTCTGGCAACAGTGGGAACGCCAGGCTCGACTATCGGACGATTTACACATGACCAGCAGAGACCGTACCCGTAAACGTCTGTAGATAGCAGTAGGGTGAAGACTTGGGCGAGTTGGTTTTGCATATCGAAAATTCGCGCTAGCCAAATTGTTCTTGTACAGCGAAGATACGTATAGTGACCGTATGTTAGGAAAGAGTAACCCGCCGCTTTGTGGGTATTCGTATAACTTATGGCTTCGATTTCAGGTACACTTTGTCTAGCGGAGGCTTCCCCGCACTATATGTGTGCCTGTGGAGAACCAAGCTTCTCAGGACACCGACACGCGGGCTTGACGTCACGGAGCTGCGGCGGCGCTGCGATCGCGCCGGAGCCGGGGGGTGTGGCAGGGTGTGGGCAAAAGGGCGCACGTTTCGCATGGGCGTCATAGCATTTCAGCATGCCGCGAAGCTGTGTTGCTGTTAATTGCACCGAAATGTACAAGAAAAGTAGCGGAGTGAGTTTCCACAAGTTCCCGGCAGACTCTGAAAGGCATAAAAGGTGGATAATATCCGTGGATCGAAAAGAATCGTCGCCTCGCGCGAACGACCGTTTGTGCGGCAAACACTTTCTTGAAGGCAAGTGCGGCTTCCATTTCAATCTCCGTCCCGAGGCTTGCTTATGTGCAGGGAAAGCGTTGCCTGATCAAGACCACCGGGATTTTGTTCCCATGTGTGTTCGCGCACAAAGCATCGGCCAAGCGCTCGTCGGAGGCTCGCTACGCCCGTGCTACCCAGCAGAAGAGGATCGGCGACAGAACGGCAGTGTTGTAGGCGTTACCGGAGAAAAGTAACGAAGTACGTTACTCGTTACTTGCAAATAAAAGTAACGCGTTACCGAGCTACGTTGCCTAAAAATAAAAGGAACCCGTTACCGCTACCGATAAAAAGTAACGCACGTTACTTCTGCGTTACTTTTTTTAAATTAAGATTTAGCACATTTTACGGTTTTGACGATACATGTCATATATCAAGAAACATTATGTTCGTGCAGAAACTGAACATAATTACTTTATCTCGTTTTACGGTTTCACCTAAATACTCACGAGAAAAAACGCCAAGAAAAACATGGCTTGACGCCTAAAACACGGAAAAAATTGAAGTGTAATTTCTTTAAGACTTGGGAAGGAGTAACGAGTAACGTAACTACGTTACTTGAAGTAGTAACGTAAGTACGTTACCCGTTACTGTGTCGAAAACGTAACGAGTAGGTTACTACGTTATTGAAAAAAGTAACGCGTTACCGGCAACGCCGTTACTTGTAACGTGTTACCGCCAAGACTGCAGAAAGGACAAAGCGTTACTGCTTGTCATGCCTTGTGGTCATGAGGGTAGGAAAAATATCATACCTTGACTTGAAGACGCTGTGTGTATTTAATCAATTAATGAATACACACACTTCCGCAGACCCACAGACTGCTGATCCCGCCGGCAGTGCGGAAACCGACTCGAAGTAATCGTAGGCCTCGAGAGACTTGTACGCCTGCACCGTGTCGGCCGTGAACTGGCTTGGCGAAAAAACTAAATAAACGACGACATGAGCCGTCGACTTCGGTGGCAGCAACTTTACGTCGGAAGTCCAGCAGGCCTTGTCTACGGCATACGGATCGTCGAAGGCAACGCCGTCACCGCACAGTTTGTTTCGATACCGCTGCCGTTCAGGCTCGGGCAGCGAGCTCAAATAGTCGGGCATAGGATACGACATACGTTCTCAGGAAATACGACGCACAAATAAAGATACAAGCGTCCCTACAACGACAACAACGAGCGCACGCCATAGAACGCAATGGCGAAAACACGGAGAGCCGGGCTGCTCTTGCCCACATAGCTACCGCGCATGCGCGGCCTTGCGGCGTGTTGGTAAACAGAGTCGCTCCGCCACGCAACGAGCAACGACTATAGACCGACACGGTCTATAGTCGTTGCAACCTGAGACGAAGGGCGAGGGTAAGACGGGCCGGGGAGGAGGAAGCAGACGGAACGCCAAAGAGAGGAGGAGGTTTCCCCTCTCTTCTCCAGCGTTCCGTCTGCTTCCTCCCCGGCGTCTACCCTCGTCCTTCGTTCTTAGGTTGCAACGGTCTACTTTTACAGAAATCCGAAAGGCCGCGCGCAATGCGTGCAACGTATTATGGGAACGTCCTGTACTGCTCTCCTCAGCATCTACCACGTGACAATGAAAGGAGCGAGGAGAAAAAAGAAAGGGGGAGGGGAGAGTGCAGCACTTTCTGGCCTTTCTCCTCCCTCGTCACATGCTACAGTTGGCATTTTCTTTCGGCGCCGCGAACGGCACTGTATGTTTCTGAAACGACCTATTTATCAATTTTTACAGCTACAGTTATTCGTAGTTAAAAAGGCTTTCCCCCTCTTCTCCTCTCGTTTGCTTCTGTTTAAGATACTAGTTTTTAATAAACCCCCTACGGTTTTAGAGTGGCGGACGGTCGTCTGAAAACAACGGGCTGTTCGTTCTAATGCTGCACACACACACACACACACACACACACGCACACGCACACGCACGCACACACACACACACACACACACACACACACACACACACACACACACACACACACACACACACACACACACACACACACACGCGCGCGCGAAGAAAGAAAGAAAGAGCGCCTTGAATGTTCTCCAAGTTAGTCGGAACCCTAAAGCGCACATTCAAGTCTTGGAGCCTTTTCTCCACGCGGATGTTGCGACTCAAAGAAACTGCGAGAGATCAGTTCGTAGGAAACGGAGGGGGGGGGGGGGGGGGGGTCAGCAGATTTTAGCGCAGGGGTGGTCAGGCTGACCCGGTTTAAGAGCCGCAAACAAGTCCATGAAACTTCCAAGAGCCGCAAGTTGGGGGGGGGGGGGGTTAAACTTTGTTTAGAATAAACGAAAGTCGAACTACTTTCAACCTTTCTCAGTCAAAAGAGTCCAACTACGCAAAGTAGCAGTAGCACAAGACTACCAAAAAGCAACCCGACTTTCGATTTAAAACGCGTCCCATTTCTCTTTTTGGGGCAGTGCTCGTGTGACCTGGAGGGAGGTGGGGTAGGGGGGGGGGGTAGGGGAGGAGCCGCGAGCCGCACTTCAACATGCGAAGAGCCGCATGCGGCTCGCGATCCGCAGCTTGGCCACCCCTGGTCTAGCGTGTCACAAACACCTTTCCAGCCCTTATCACCCAGGCGAAAAACGCAGAGTCACTGGGTTGCAGGCAGGAAATACAAAATTTGCAGAAATTCTTGAAAGCCGAAGCGAAAAAACAAGTTTTTCGAAAATTTTGGAAGCTTTTACAAATATGCATTGGCAAGAGTAATCCAGCATTTTTGTTTAAGATACCGACATAAAGCAACAACAGGAGGTTTTTTTTTTTCAGTTTTCGCGGTAGCAATATTACCTTATATTATTTTTCTAATGTTTATGAGAGCTCTTTTTTCAATTTAACAGATTTCAGACCGCTTACCTTATATCAATAAACTCTTCATTAGTACTAAATGCTGTTTTGAATTTGCTGTAACGGTTAACTAGCAGCCACCGTTTGCCAATTATGATGTTACGTTACACAAAAGTGTGTACATGTGCTGGTGCAGTAGCGGAGGTTCGGTGGCGTGTTATCCAAGAACCATGGTCTTCGTTGACCAAAGGCGTAATAGTGTAATAACCGGGAAGATATACAATAGATGACAAAAATTGGCTTCTACAGATGTATGTATACACTACACGAACATATCTCGGGCATCACTAAGTTATCACTTTCCTATTTTAAAGTTCTCGAAACTCCTTTTTTATATATTTTTAACACTTATGACAAAACTGCTGCACAATTCACGTTGAACAGCAGAACAATATTCATTCGGTGTGTGCTTTTAGGGCAATGCAGACAGTTTGGCGACGGAGAGAGGCAGCCGTCAACCACAAGCGCTTGTGTTTTTCTTCCATTTTCTTCGTTGCTCAGTCACCGCACCGTTTCTTTTTTTTTTTATGGGCTAATAAATCTAACATGATTTAATGTGTTTAATCATCCACCCGCACTGTCAACGAAAGGACGCGCGATATGATTGTTTTTCGTTTTGACGTTGTGATTAATGTAAATTTTACCATGTGTTATAGAAATCTGCCGAATGGACTCGCTGATAATTTAAATAAATTGGATCTGTTTTTCTTTTTATTTCGCTTTTAGTCATTAAAAAAATTTCCACCAACTATTTTTTTAGAGTTGTTACATTACTTGTTGTGGGTGTGTACACGGTGTCTGGTATTTGGAGAAGAGAGCTACTGCGCATGCCCAGGACGCGTAACACAGCCCAGTAGACAAAGATGGACGCGCACAGAAGACGCCTTTTTGGAACTAAGGTGCCCGGAACCCGTCTCCCACTGGTTTGTTTACCACGTCCAAAAAAACTAATGTCGATGACGTCATCTGTGATGTCATATGTCGATGACGTCATTTATGACGTCATGTGCTCGCCACTTCGGACCCCTTTGTGACGTATATGGGCGGTATGGGGCGCTAAACACACGAGTCGGGGACTCGGGCAGCGTATCGGGGAACGGCCAGTACCTGTCTGAGGGAGTCGAGCAGACTCTCGGCGCTGTGGGCGACCCTGGGCAACGGGCGACGCGGCAGCGAGGCCGTGCCGCCCAGCGTCGCCCCCTGGGGCGTGAGCCTCCCGACGCGCTCGTAGAGGGCCGAGGTCGACGGGGCTCGGCGCATCCAGGCCCGGTACTCGGCTGACGAGAACACGCCGGGCAGTGGGCCCCCGGTCAGGACGCTGCCGCACGGGGACCCTGCAGCGGGAACGGGCGCGACCGTCGGACGAAAGAACAAGGACCACGCATACGTTTCATCTCTTCGTCCCAAGATTCTGGATACTTTACTGCTGTTGCAATCAAATATTGCCGCGAGCAAGAGGATGTAGCATGAAATGTCTCTGGGATAAAACGTCTTGATATGAAAGATATAATGATAAAATGTATTCGGGATGACGCGTCCGGGATGAAGTGTCTGGAATGAACTGTCCTGGGATGAAGCAATACCACTTAAAGAAACAAGGCCTGCGCATGACGTCATTGTTAGTGGATCGCCAAGCGGCAAACAGGCCGAAGCTCGACGAGAGTCACCGCAAAGCAACAGACGCATCCATCTTGGCGACGCCGTGGGATAGCGTCGCGCTCGTCGCGAGAGACTGCAGGACGCGCTAGCGGCGATGCTGACACAAGCTGGGAGGTCCTCCGTGGAACCACTAGTGATGACGCCAGGGAAGGCAAAGGCCTACTTTTCTAAGTCGTATTAGATGAAGTGACTTGAGATGAGGTATGGTACAGGCCAAGTGTGCAGCGAACCCAGCTGGAACTGGCGCGCCCTAGCGACCAAAATGTGAAACAGAACAAAGGTGATAGAATGCACACCGCTGGAGTTGTAGAAAAGGAGGGGGGGGCTGTCTCACATAAGCATCGGTCCAGCCTTTTGTCTCTGCCTCCCCATCTTTTTTCTAAAGAGAAAGACAGCAGAGCGCAGCTGGCAGTCGGGTCCATGCCCACCTTTGGGTCTCCGGGGCCTCCCCTGGGCGGGGAGCTCGGGCGCCGAGAGGGCCCCGTCGCTGTCCTCCTGGGAGTCGTAGGCGGCGCGCTCGAAGCGGACCCCGTGCCGGAAGCCCCTCCGGGGGTCCAGCACCCCGAGAGCCACGCCCCGCGGCAGGGAGTTGGAGCGGCCGGACAGCGAGCGGCCCCCCGGGGGCCCCACGCCGGGCCCCAGCGGGCCGGGCCCCATCAGGGGGCCCTGAAGGGGCCGCCGGCCGGACTGCACCTGTGGTCATTGCATGTGGCCCCATCTATCACAGAAGGGATCTCGTAGGGACGACAACCGATGCAATAGAGCATATTCAAAAGTACATCGAGCAACATTGGTGGTCGCCATTTCTTGGGCACGAAGCGTGTGATTGCATCCGAGTTTACGCCGAACGCTGACGTCACACTCGTATCCAATACATGCTCAGAGCACGTTTCCGAACAATGGCGGACAGGCGATGGCGCGTACTTTGAAAGAGCTCTATTCGTTTTATAAATAAAATGGTCAGACTAATATAAACTAATATGCCAAGCAGGCTTTCCAGAAAAAGTAGGGAGACAAAAGTAAAAATAATACGACAGGAAGTTCAGGCAAAACGAAGGGTTAAATTGAGACTTGGATTAGAAACATCGTGATCTGACTACAGAGATCAGCGAACTTCAAAACGTCTAAGAGTTTATGCGTAAGTTCTGCGCATATAATAATGTCGATCATGTGGACCTGCTCGAAATGGTTCGTCGATGGGCCTCCTAGACGGCAGCCGACACCACACAGTGGGAACCTCACTGATATGGGAACGGCGGGAAGGTTCTTTAGTTGTCTCGCCTCCGGGGCAGAGCTTTCCGCCTTTTACAACGCTTCGGCGTCCCGGCGGCCACATGCGGAGCCAAAAGCACGGTGGAAGGCAACGAGCTCGTCCCGGAGGTCGGGTACTCCAAACACACTTGGTGGCGCTCTCACCCTGCCAGTGACCATATACACAAACTCTGACGTCACAGTGTCGGTGCGTGTGTAGATGATTAATTTCGCGCGAGTTTCTGCGTACGCGCAGTGCCCGCACGTGCTGTGGGGGAAACGCTGATTCGTTTCTAAACAGCGTGTATAGTGATAAGGTGGGTAGAGGAAAGGAGGGGCGTCTTCCAGGCGACCGGGGTGCCCGTACCTCCGTGTCGGAGCAGCTCTCCATGAGGGAGCGTCGGCGCAGGATGCCTCCCGGGTGCTGCGGGTGCATCTGGCGGTGCATCGAGCTCGCCGAGGGCCGAAGAGAGTAGTACCGCCCGGTTCCGCCCAGCAGGTCCGGCTGCATGAGCCGCTGCTCGCTCTCG
Organism: Ixodes ricinus; assembly: GCA_037355805.1. Taxonomy (NCBI): domain Eukaryota; kingdom Metazoa; phylum Arthropoda; class Arachnida; order Ixodida; family Ixodidae; genus Ixodes; species Ixodes ricinus. The sequence continues at coordinate 44,274 of JAZHYW010052569.1, forward strand.
GTGCGGAGGAGCCGCCTCGCCGTCATGCCCCGGTCGTGCTCCTGCCAGTATCTGCAGAGGGTCGGCTGTCAACGATACAGACACTGCGTCGCGAGACTGGGCCGAATCGCGGCCGCATAAAGTGTCCGTTCGCCTTTCGGCCTTAGATGCGCGCCAAGTTGACCTGGATCTCCTAAGCTACCGCGATTCGATAACCGCTTGCCGAATTCCGTTCAGCCGCCATTGCGACCTAATCTCTAGGGGCGGAGAACGTGTAACATATGGAAGTGGAAGCAGGGCGTTCTTGCCGCTGCCATGCTTCCGCTACACCACCAACTTAATGATCTACGAGGCTCCATCAGCTAAGATCGAGTAGGGCGTTCTCAGTTCCGCTGACCGACTGACCCGTATGCAATCTTAATTATAATAATCGAGAGATACAATGCGTGATCAACCGACTGTGTTTTACATCACGGTTCTAAGCTTCTCGAGTGAAGTGTCTCGTTGAGCCAACAGCGCGCTTAGGTCTGGCTGAATGGCATAAAGCTTGCCCTCCCCAAGCGTATATCCGTCGAGCTTCAGAGCGCCAATCCCAATTCTGCCAAGACGGTGAGAACGGAACAGGATCCCTGACCTGTTGCGTGCTTCAGAAGAGCTCTCGAGACGAGGGCTTCCCGGAAGGCGTGCACTTGTTCGGCGAGGCCCTTCGAGGCGTCCTCGGGTAGCGGTGCGGTGGCCCGCACGGCTCGGGCTGCCTGCGGACGGGGCCTCGCGTAGCGGGGCTTCTCCTGGGCCGCCCACTGCAGCTCCTCGTCGGTCTCCTGCACGCCCCTCTTGACGATGACCACGGGCGGACGCTGCTTGTCCGCCGACGGCGGCAGCGGCGGCAGCCCCCGCGCCGCGCCCTTGGAGCGCACGGCCAGGACGAGCCTCCGCGGGATAGACATGATGATGACCACGTCGTCCAGGCTCATGTTGCGGACGTCCACCAGGTTCACGGCCAGAATCTCGTCTCCGACGCGGAGCAGCCCGGAGTGGTAGACGGCGCTCTCCAGGGCGATCCTCGAGATGAAGACCCCTTCCTGCGTCCGGATGCCGTCGCCCTCTCGGATGTACAGGCCCAGGGTCTGTCCTGGACGCTTGACGATCTCGACGAAGGCCGTCCCGCCCTGTGCGTAGCGTCTGGCGGCCTGGGCGCCCGCGCGGCCGAGGGCTCTGGGGTCTAGGAGGCGCACGACCATCTCGCCCCGCTTCTGCACGGCTTCGAGGTGAGCGGCCGTGGTGGCGTCGAACTCCCGCTCGACGGCTTCGATCTGGCGGAAGACGTCGCTGGAGATGCCGCTGACCTTGCGGAAGTCCCCTGGAGCACCATTTCGGGCGCCGGGGCACCCGGTGCCAGCCGCGGTCGCCCTCCGACGCCCACGCGAGGACCCCACGTCTCGCTGCCGCCTTCCACGCACACCACCAGGTCGCCCTCGTGGTTCTCCTGTCGGAAAGGGACCGCCAAGGAACGCGGTGCAACGGTCAGTTCGAAAAGCGTTCTTCGGGCCTCTCTCTAAGATTTACATTAGTAACAATATCAGCTGTGACACGGGAATGGTTTGTAGCGGGAGCTTTATAAAATAATCAATTACAATTAGGGCTCTAAACTCGTCAAACACAAACGTTGGGACCGAAGTTCACGGAGCGCTCTGATTGGACTATCACCGACGATGACTCGGCGCTTTTGTCGCCGGCCTCCAATCGGCGCGCTCCACGAGCGTCTCGGCTCCAACTTTGTGTTTGACGAGTTAGGTCACCTGTAGCAACACGCTTGTCAGAGAAAGCATAAACGCGCAAATAAGAAACAAAGGACGATGGTGGCGAAATTTTTCTGAAATGTTAATAACAGTTCTAGTGGGCGATGAAGGAACATATTTTTTCCTGATTTTATTAAAGGCGACTCCGGTTGTACGGCGTACCGCAGCACCACAGTGACGTCACGTCGCAACCGTACGGCTGATGATCAGCGTTGCCATCCTTCTAGCAGATAGTTTCCGGTTTTAACGTGAAGGCCCGAAACCAAATCTTTAAACCGTAATATTAAAAAAAAAATTATACACAATATTGAGAGAAAAATATATACCTTGTAGTTCAGGGACACTGCTTTAACTGAAAACAGTCGTAAATCCAAATTCAAGAAATATTGACCGGAGTTGCCCTTCAAGCCTTTATTATCCGAAGAACACTTCGTGGGGCACTGAATATCTTAAGAGGAACTGATTTTTCTCAGAAGTAATGTTGTGGGCAACAAAAACTTCCGCGATTTCATTAGTTTTTTTTTTTTTGAAAAAGCATCAAAATGGGTTACGTACGCATACCTGAAGAACAGATAATTTTAGAGTGCAGACTCAGGACTAAACTTTTTTATACGGATGTGAACGGAGCACCAGGAAGCGAACTCTTAACTCTGTAACATTACACTCAATGTGCTCTTTGGGAGGTTTAGAACGCGAGTATACGCAGTGTGCAAACTGGCGTTACAACTTCTAAACCGCCAAAAATGTCTATCCAATACGCTTTGCTTCTTTCGATTTAACCGAACTCTACAGGTGCATTCACACTGACATTCGAATCGCAACCGCAAAGCGGATCCGCTCATTTTCATCATCCAAGGCGCGGTTCAACCGCCAGTGTCAATACGGCGTAAGAAAGATGTTAGCCCTAGCCGCATGCATTTCCACTCACAAAGGTCACAAAGGTGTTCTTTTTTATTATATTTTACACACACACCAAACACATAAGTGTTTCGCGTGTGGAAAAATTACAAATGCTTCCCTATTCGTATAAACACAAAATAGTAAACGATAACAAAACAAACTCCTACAGCCGGAGTAGGAACGTTCCTTGAAAGTAGGTGTACACGTGTCTTGTGTCGTGTTTGTCGTGCGAACGAGCTGACCTGGGAAGTTAAAACATATGTTCCTGTTTTCACCCGAGCCCGGGTAGCACAGATGTCACCGGCACGTCCTGTAGATGTCTACGGTAGGACGTCCGCAGAACCATATGTGTGCCGCCAGGGACGACGTTTGTGTGGCAGTGCAGAGTCCGCAGAACAAAGAAGGCGAGTGTGTCGAGGGGAGGCGCACCTTTTTGCGTCCGCAGCAGAGCATCCTGGCGGCAATGATATGCTTGACCTTTTCTCCTAGGCGGGGCGGCGGGCGTCCAGGCGGGTGGTTCATGTGCGGCGGGGAGGCCTCAGGTCAGGCTCACACTGACGTCGTCCGCTCGCCGGCCCGCTTCCTGCGTATGCACCACACGGGGGGCTCACCAACGAGCCACTGAAGCGCTGCCCAGCGAACAAAAGACGGTCACGGTGGCGGCATATATGCAAGGCTTAGCATCGACGCCACATCAGCCGCCATTGCAATGCTCCGTACCATGCGTTTGGGCCCGTACCTTCTGCTCCATACACGTCTTTCATTCGAAAAACTGGTCTTCCTCTCGTCCTTACATAGGTCGGAAGGATTAACGATCTCTGAACTCCGCGGCGGAAATTGTCTTAACATACTTCAGGCTGTGCAGAAATTGGCAGAGTTATTGAAAACTCGAGCGAGATCTCTATGTCGCTTTTGTGTTCCTATGACCGAAGCCCAACTTATTTACTCTTTTCCCAGATACGTTTTGAATGTAATTTTGCTTACGTTTTTTTTATTGTTCGGTATGTTGCGTGATCCAAAAGGCTATGCTTATGGTGGTTACAAGAAATAAAAGAGCGAGTGAGGGAGCTACTCCGAAGTGACCAAACAAGTAGAGCTGATATAGTTTCACCATTGAAGACCCCAGACAGTGGATGGATTTGAGACTTTACTGTTGTCCCCCATCGTTGATAATATCCCGCAATTTGGGTCCACATAGTAAGCGAATAGGAATATATCATTTACTCATAAACCAACGAATGAGTAACTTTGTGAATGAACGCCATAGCCCATGGGTCGACTCGCTCTCTGAAACGTGAAATATTTGTTGACGCAGTGCGTATGCACGGCTCATACTTTCGTAGCCTGAACATGACCGTTTGCTTTGCCTCCTTCGATAGAGCTATATCTCTCACGTCCAATCTAGGTGGTCTACCCAAAGGCACTTCCCCCGTTTGCTATTTTAAGAACCACTAAAAATAGAGTTTGCAATGGTCTCTTTCCTGCGTCGTTTGACCGAAAGCACCTCTTGAACTGCCGTTACTCCCAATCCAGACGCCGTTTAGACGAGAAGGGGTAATTAACCTATTAGGCGACCGTGTTAGCAAAATATAACGCAGACAAGTACGGCATCACGTAAGACAGACTGTAATGTAACAAAACAAAAAAAAAAAAGCGTTGACGTCTCAAAGATTTTTTGTCACACGTTTCGCACTTTCTTATCTATAACTCGGCTCCTTCAGACAGCAGCACCAGCCAAAGAACGAACACCGAAAAAGCACCAAATAAAACGAGAACAAAAGAGAAAAAAAAAGAATTCCACTGTAATTCGGGAAGAGGACAAAATCTCTAACGAGGTTAAAGGCTCTAATTTCACCCGTTAAGACATTCCGTGCGTTAATTACTTCGGGGCTAAGATAAAAAATAAAAAAAGCTGAAAAGAGGAAACAGATTTCGAAGGGGAAAAAAAATAAACGTGGCATTCTGGGCCATTCCGTTTTATTGCTGTTTAACTCTTCGCGGCGGTGCGCAGTTGCTCCAGTGGAGAGGGGGCAGAGAGCAGACGGATCTAGATCTGCTTCGAGACTTTTTTTCCCCTTTCGGGGCGCGCGCGTCTCTCCCCTTTCCCTTCCTTTTCATCCCCATAATTCCCTCAGCGCCGTGCCACAACCCGTCAAGGGTGCAACGACCTTCACCGGCATCGATCTATCGCTGCCTCTCTTTCCTCCTCTTCCGCTTGCGTCGAGTCACGTGGCGTGGCTCACCCAGTCAAAACAGCGACAGAAAAAAATAATAAACTCAAGCAGACAAAGCGATCTTCGAAAAGCGTATACGCGTGCACAAATAATTTATCCAAACAAATGAGAAGTATAGCGAACTCGGGAAACTCGCCGAGTTTGCGGAGCACAATACCCGCGGCAAACGTGGCGAACTTCGACCGATCGCGATGTGACTTGTCCACAAAACGAGAAAACGTTTGAGTTCTAAAGTTACAACTTACTTTTTTTTTTATTTTATGACGAGGTTGAAAATGTTTAACACGTCCCCCCTATGCAGCAACATTTTTTCTTTTTCTTTTATACACATTTGTCAATACAAAACGCAGCACACCGTTACTGCTCCTTTTTTAAAATTTACTTTATACGAAGTTCCTTTCCATTGTGTAAGGACATTTCGTCCTCCCATGCTTCAACTTGTAAAGTTCCGCAGTGTTAGAAACAAAAATAGAACATAAAGCGGTACACAAAAGCGATCCCAACTGTAGTGCAGAGTACAACAGTGGCGCCTCTGCGAGAGCAATATCTCTCATTGAGAGGACCAAGGTATCGTTCGCAGACGATCGTCTGCTAACGCGAGTGAAGAACGTGATTTTCTCTTCTACGAGGTGGCATTCGTAGACGAAAATAAAACACGAAAACACTACGCGTTATGTGCTAACACAAACGAAAAAAAAAAACTGAATTGTTTGCTACCAGTTTAATTCAACAGGCAGGGGTGATGGAACAGAAGCTTGAACTGTGAACGTCTGGCACTTCAGAAACAACTCAAAGTTCCTTTGCAAATCTTAAGTTGTTTTGTCGTTGTACTAATGATGAAATCCACCAGTAGATCAAGTAACCCGTAGGAGTAATAAATCACGGCAGCGAGACCTTTCCCACTATTCGCGTGTGGGTGAAAAGTTGATACCAAAATACTAACCAAAAATAAACTCGCGAACAAAAAAAAAATCCCTAAAATTCATTAACGTTTGCAAAAGAAAAAGAAAAAAAGCTGCGCTGTTTTGTTT
>JAZHYW010052571.1:0-36843 GCA_037355805.1 Ixodes ricinus
TAGAAAGCGTGTGCGGCAACGGGGTGCTCAGCCCATGCTGTATACGGCAACAGCATTGAGGCTGCGGCATGTTTCTGCTTCTACCGGTTTCCACTCGATCGAAGCCTTCGTCGGCAATAACGTGATTTAGCTCAAAGAAACTTCTCGGCTGCAAGCTGCAGCCGCATGTTTCCGGGCCATTTTATTCGCGGCGAAGGAACCCCGCAGAATCGGTGACTCTTGTAGCCTCGTGAAAAGCGCAAGCGGGCCGTGACGCGACATTTTATATTCTTGTGTGTGTGTGGTCCGGAATTGTGCGGGGGGAAGGGGGGGGGCGTCTTTCGAAGTCTGCTACATGCGTGCTGTTTTATCGCTGTGCTGTTTTGACGCCGTGCTGTTTTGGCACGTGCTCTTCAGTCGCTGTGCCGTTTTGACGCTGTGCTGTTTTGTCGCGTGCTGTTTTGACGCGTGCTGTTTTGTCGCCGTGCTCTTTTGACGCTGTGCTGTTTTCACGTGCTGTTTTCACCGCTGTTTTGTCGCGTTGCCTGTTCGTGACGTCCCGGGTAAAGAAAGCAACGAGAAGGCGTCACCGAGACATCCCTCCGCCAATGGCTGTCTTTTTGGCCCTAACGACAAACTTCTCCTTGGTAGACCCCGACGATCGTTATTGTATCAAAGGTCTCTGGTTTATCTTAACCACCAAACAAAAGCGGCAGTTGTAGGCCAAATAGTATTTATATATTCGTTTTAATATATTTATTTCTTTAAGAATATATTTGTGCAAATAAAGTAGGACCGGCATCTCGGCCCTCATTATCTCATGCCTGGTGCCTTTTTTATTAGATGCACATCATTAACATGAAATGTAAACGACGGACACGTGTGACGCTATATCTTGGAAGTTATTCGCTCTTCCGACAAACAAATGAAGAAAATTGCTTTTTTTTCGTATTGCCGTTGCGCATATGTGATCTTTTGTTCGTAGTTTTTGCACGAAAATTGTTTCCCTAGACCTAGTGCGCCAGAAGTTGCACTCGTGCGGAATTGACGGGGTAAAAACGCAGGGTTCCGTGTGAAATAGACGATTTTGTGTTGACTTTTTCGTTATTGTCCTTGTCTCAGGGTTGAGACTTTGATGTTTCCTAGTCATCTCGGCTGCATAGTTTCACTCCTTGCGATATGTTGATTTGGGGATTCGGAGCGCGTCGGAAATAGGCGATAGACAGAAAGCCGAGTCGTTTCGCGTGTGAGAAAACACAAGACGGATTGATGATGCGTGAATTGTCTAATTCTATAAGTGTCATTCGAACCAAATCCTGCATCCTACTGTTTTTCCCCAACCCCTTCAATTCTAAAATTGACAAATAAAGATTGATTAAGTTTAACTGAATAATATACATCGCTCATAGTGACTACAAGTGCTTGCCTTTCTAATTGTTTACTCCAGTCGCATCACGTAATAGAGTGCAAGCTTATACTTTATGTATTGCTCCACTTGCTGTGCCCACAAAATGCTGTTTGCGTCCAGTGTAAGCAGACAAGATTGACAATGTAATTATAACATACCATGTTCAACGTTAAAGCAGTACAACAGGTACGTCAATAATCTGCGATAAAGCTTGCTTTAAAAATTTGAATCTCTTTTGTCATTGTTATAAAGAAGCGTCATATTAAAGACGTGACAGCACAGGCATAAAAAAACACGTCTAAATTGAAGTAGCACTAAAGATCGAAGGCAAATCTATCAAGGTGTTTACTACTTTATACATGTAAATATGTTAAGCTTTCCTTACACGTTTGACACCTAACATTCTACATTGAACTATGAAATCCTATCTTACTCCTACGAGGTTGATGTTTTCGCCTTTTCACAGACCCATTACTGAGTGGAATTGATTGCATAACGACATAACGCATCGGCATTCAGGATGCATCATCGAAGCTACGTTTAATAGAAACATTTTTTATCACTCTTTGTTATGTCAACAATCTTTTTTTTTTTCCTACATGACCATCCGCTGCAGTGATGCATGAAGGTTAATGCAAGTTTCTCCGTAAAATAATAATAAAAAAATATTGGATACATGAATAATTATTTTTCTATTCCTCTCTTACGGCACCGTCCAAGGTGTCTGATAAACCTCGAGGTCAGCCGTTCATATCAGCTAAGGACGCGCTTTTCAGGGTTCTTGTAACGCCGGTCTACGGATGTATATACAACGGATGGCAGATACCAATACAGTCAAGGATTCAAATCGTGCCGGGTGATATTTTTCCCCCGCCGAGTCCGGCAAAAGCCAAGGTGGCAGTCAGCGATATTATCAACGTAGACACACGCAGTTGTCAACTCTTTTCCGGTTCAGACATTTACGTTCCGCTTCGGCTACAGGAAGCACAAGGGTGTGTGGTGAAGCGACGCGCGTTGAGCGGCCATTTGATTGCGCTGTTGACTCAGCGTCTCCCGATACATTATTTACTACGGCATATTTCCTCGTAGGGCTTTTTTTTTTTTTTTTCACAAGAAGCGCTGGTTCAGGCAGCCAAGTGCTTTCCATTCGAATATTGTTTTCGGTTAGTTTTTTGTACATTGACTGCATAGACCAATTCTATGCATGAATGGATATTTTTCTAGTGCTCCTGAATAACACTCCTGTCAGACGGGCGCATTAAAGGCCTTCAGAGCAACTCCTTTAAAAAATCAGTGAATTAGCTCGCGATTTTCCGCTTATCGGCGTGAGTTGGTTCGCCGACCATTTAAAGGAGTTCGTACTGAAGGCCTAATCGAACGTGCCCGTCTGACAGCGGTATCAAGAAACGTATACCGACATCTCCCATTTCTGGCACGCAAACATTTTAGCTTTATATTTTGTGTTTTCGACAACAGCGCCGCCTACTCCGCTGAAAAATAGCAGGCGGCCTTTCTATGCTTGGTTTCAGCTTGAGTCAGAGAGCAGTCAAAGGCTAAAAGGCACGCAAACACTCACACACAGACTAAAAGCGCACTGCCATTGGTACGCGTACCTTGCGGGTTCAATTAAAAAACCGAAAAAAGGGAAAAAAATGTGCTTAAAGGAAGACGATGAGGCATGAAAGCAGTGATGTTGCGCTTTCGGCATTGCTTGATTGGCGAGATAGGCGACATAGGCTTCTAGCGTCCACTGCGCTCAGACAGCATAGGCACTCCTTTTTGTCCTCCACCTCCGCGCAGTCTTCTATCTCTATTTTTCGCTCTTTCGCAGTTCCAAGATAGCAGGCGGCATCCTTAAAAGGCTGTTGCTACTTTTCTATACAAAGGGAGCGGCCTTACCTTTTTCCAGAGCCTCTGCCTTTTTCGAGTAACGAGAGACGTCTGGGGAGCTGCCTGCGAACTACAAATGAAGGGCAGTCCAACATGCCAACAGGATCGTGCTGTCGTACCGGTTTCTGTTGCTTTTTATGTTCCATAGTACCAAAGAATAAAAAAAGATGCGAAATACGTGCGAAGATGGGTGCTGAACATGTTGGTCGAGCGGCACGGTGCACTGGAAAATGACGACAGGGAAAAGCAAGGCCAGGGAAGAGGGCGTACGCATGCGCACAAGGTCATTGGGAAAAGGTCCCTCGTGTGAGGACTGTATTCAGTTCGTCCGCTTAATTCAACTGGGAAACTGAGTTGGTGCTCAGGCCGCTAAATTTAGTGGGAAAACCGAATTGGTGAGTAGGTAACGTGACGTCAGTTTCACCACTAACTTTAGCGGGGAAATGCACAGACGGAAAGACAAGCTGAGAAAAGTTTGAGATTAGGAGTTGCCGTTAAAAAAAAGGAATATCCATAGATATTTAGAGAATGCGTTAGCATATGACCTTTGGAAACTCCACATACTATCTATACCCCTTTGGGAAATGCCCTAACGCTGACCCCTTCTCTTCTCTCTTTCGGCTTTTTCTTTTGGCTTTCTTTTTTGCTTCCTCTATTTTTCGCTGCCTCTTTTTGGCCCAGTAACGGGGTCAGTGTTAGCGTTTCCCAAATGGGGACGTGTGTGGCGTTTCCCAAGGGTCATGCTAACGGATTCCACAAGAATCCGCCAATAGATCTTCCTGTAATTGTTTCACCCCTTTTCTGTACCTTGTCTCTCAGAGTACATTGACGCCTCTTGGATTCGGTCATCCATATCACTCGTGGAAAGAACCACATCCATAGCACTTGTGGAAGGAACCGCATTCGTATCACTCGTGGAGGAACCTCATCCATCGTTTCAACTACACACATACACACATCACAGCCCACGCACCGCTATACTACGGAAGCCCAGAGCGAAGCACGGCCGGCAACGGCAAAGCGACAACTGAGCACGCCTACATTCCACCGCGCCGCGGCACAGCACCTCCTGGATAACAAAGCCGTAGTGCTGAATGAGATGGTGTTATCAGAGAAGGCCAACGGCACATATTGTACACGACGATTGCATCGACGTTCGGCTTAAACTTGACTCGAAGCCGAGGGTTGACGCAGCACTCGTTTCCAATCTGTGTTCAGGGTTGTCCTTCTCTGATGACGTCATCTCATACAACACTACGGCTTTGTTATCAAGGAGTGTTGCGCGGCGCCTTCTCCTGTCTGGTTCAGCGCCAGCTGTGCACGTGACTTGGACGAAAACGAAAGAGGTCGATTTGACGAAATTCCGGCGGTGTCTGTCAGTTCGTCAGCGCCGGACAGAGAGGGAGAGGTTGACGCGCGCTGACGTCAGCGCTTTGGACCAATGGGAGCGTCGCACGCGTCAGCCTCTCCCCTTCCTTCTCCCTCTCCCCGGCGCTGACAAACGAAAGACGCCGCCGGGTTTTCGTCAAAACGAGCGTTCTAATGCTAACGCATTAAAAACTTTCCATGCTTTAAAATGAACTCGAGAAGCAGGTTCCGCGAGGTACAACGGCATTGTACAGTTGCCCCATGAATTAAATTTTATAGCTCCCGGCGTTCGGATCGCTGACTGGAACAACAGCTCTGCAATCACAGGCTTTCGATTGCTGGCTTGCTCACCAGGCCGACGGAAAGCGCAATCGGTTCTCGGATAAAATCACCCGTCTTAATATCATGTGTGCGGCACAAACCTCGTCGCCGAAGGACGCCATTCCGCCCAGTGGCAAACAGAAATATTCATTTTTTATTTCTCTTTGCCAGAATGGCGATTTGCCAGACCTGCAATCTTCCGATTCTACGAGCACGTGTATATACTTGTAGACTCGTGAGACTCTGGTGCGCTTTTTCGATAAGCTGACCTCGGGGGGAAGACGTCTACAAGGCAGGGAGGAGCGTATACGCCTGTCCATCATAATAATAAGTAATGGTGCGTGTGTGTGTGTGTGTGTGTGTGTGTGTGCGTGTGTGCGTGTGTGTGTGTGTGTGTGTGTGTGTGTGTGTGTGTGTGTGTGTGTGTGTGTGTGTGTGTGTGTGTGTGTGTGTGTGTGTGTGTGTGTGTGTGTGTGTGTGTGTGTGTGTGTGTGTGTGTGTGTGTGTGTGTGTGTGTGTGTGTGTGTGTGTGTGTGTGTGTGTGTGTGTGTGTGTGTGTGTGTGTGTGTGTGTGTGTGTGTGTGTGTGTGTGTGTGTGTGTGTGTGTGTGTGTGTGTGTGTGTGTGTGTGTGTGTGTGTGTGTGTGTGTGTGTGTGTGTGTGTGTGTGTGTGTGTGTGTGTGTGTGTGTGTGTGTGTGTGTGTGTGTGTGTGTGTGTGTGTGTGTGTGTGTGTGTGTGTGTGTGTGTGTGTGTGTGTGTGTGTGTGTGTGTGTGTGTGTGTGTGTGTGTGTGTGTGTGCGTGTGTTAAGTTGGTCAGCACCAGTGGCCGTCTGGTGTCTCCGCTGTCTTGGCGACGAGAAGTTTCGGTGACTCCCTTTTATGGTGCCTGTCTGTGACGCCACAACCTTGATTATCGATTGTCAATGAGAATTTCGATGGTGTATGTTAAAGGAACGGTGGGAGCTTGTAGTCATCGCGTCCTTGTGCCGGTACCGTCAAAGTTGACAGTCGGACATTCGTTTCATTTCCATTAATCGAAGTAGAAACCATCATACCAAAGACGTCATAGTGGGCGTTTGACCAATCGCGGAAGGCCGACAACAGCGACGCTTCTGGTCGCACACATCGCTAATATGTAACGAGAAATTTAGCCAGTGCACTACAACTGCTAGCCTGGAGGTCCTTAAAAGGGCGATACAACATTTTTTGTAGTTTCAGTAACTTAGAACTGTTCTTTGGCATTCATAACATATGCAACACGTGTTAGTTTGCTTCGCCGTGCAATGACAGCGGCAGAAAAAGAAAATCGTAAAAAGCGAGCAGCGTTCACGCCCTCAACTCACAGCCAGAACAAGCCGCCACGTGACCTGGAACCGATACTATGCCGCCAGTGTTTATCGTAAACGCGCTGGGGTTGGCCAGGCACAGGACGCGCGCTGCAGAGTTCCAGACATCGTTATGGTTCGGCTATTGTCGTCATTGCAGCGATTGGACACGGGCCACTACCCGAATGCATGTCGAGGCAGGCGAGGTATTGATGGTCACGAGTCCTAATCGAATTCTCACGCAGTGCTTGTGTCCACTGCATAAGCCGCATTTTAAATATTGCCACCACGGGTATTGCAAAGCCTGATGAAAACATCCTAGGGAGCGCAGTGTTGACAACGCCAAGAATGCGATCCCATCAACTTCGTTATCAAGATTTGCACAAAAAAAAAATGAAAGAAAAAAAACACAAAAAAACGACAGCTTTTATTTTTGAAATTAAGCGGCGACAAAGAAACTTATTGGTCAGTGGAGTTGCGTGTGAGTGTTCTTGGGTCTCGTAAAGTCATTGGATCCTGGAAAGTAGCTTCCCTGCCTGATAACAGGACACAAACGAATATTCACTTACAGGGGACCAAAACCTCGCAAGGCAATAGGCTGATCAGGTTCTGTTGCCATGAATATCGCTACTTCGGTCCTTTGAAACTCAGAAAGGGTCGTTCTGAGCCCCCTCGAGATCCCTATGGAGCGTCTTCGTACTGAAAACGTTCCTTGCCAGTATAAGAGTCTTTGGCACTGTCAATGCAATCAACTTCTTAATCGTGCGCGTCACAAGGTACCTCTTATAATGAAATTGTTGTTCTTAAGTATTTCAAGACAAAAAAAAAAGTGCGTTTGCTTTGCCGGTGCGTGGATAACTGAGTCTCGCAATACACAAAAATGTCTTTATTTGTCACCGCTAATTTGAATCGGCCCATCAAGAATAGAGTGGTTAAGGAGAAGCTGCTCATTTCATTGGCGACCCTACAGGGCGCTTATTGGTGCTACTTTTCCGGGATCCAGTGGCTTTAGTCACACTAATGCCAGTAACCTTGTGCGAAGAGAGATACATTCCTACCTTATAAAGGCCGGTTCTCACAGGCAGCTGAGCGTTGATACAGCGCGATTCACGTATCGTCAGCTACTTAATGTCTGCGATGAGCAACAGTTTTGACGGTGCGATGCGAATTTGGTGAACGCTCCCGTCAGCACGCGCATAAGGGCAAAGTCAGCGGTACTTATAGGAGGTATTCACTGGCCGCCATATTTGAGGTCACTGTTTAGAGCGCATGCTCAGAACGAGCTCACATTCATAGGCTGCCAAGACCGGCAATCTTGATGGTGCGGTGTGCACGTTGCAAAATAACTGTGGAAGCTAGCCATCAGCACGTGCTCAGCATTAGCGCACACAGATATGGCCGCCAGTGAATACACCCTATAGCGCTACGGTGTACGTGTGAACAGGTCTTTAGTGTTGCACGACCGCCATTAACCGAGCATCACGCAGTAGTGATTCACGATCGCACCCCGGTATCTGTGCTCACCCGTATCGAAACGGACAGGGGTGAGAAGGAGGACTGAACCCAGCATCCCTGGCAGTGGCGTCACAAGGGGGGGGGGGGGGGGGCGGTCTGCCTCGGGTGCAGCGCTCGGGGGGTGTCGCGGCGGGCCACGAGAGCGGGGGAGGGGGTGGGGGGAGTCGCGGCGTGCCACGCGAGAGCGGGGGAGGGGGGGGAGGCAGTGTCGCGGCGGTCTACCGCCCCGGGTGCCGCTGACCCTCGTGACACCACTGATCCCTGGTATCATGTAGCGCGAGCTTTCGCTCCACGTGGTCCGAGATGTAGCGTTTGCTCGTTTGAGAGGTAGCGCATCTGCCTTTTCAACACAGCTTCTCAATATTTTGGTTTCCCACACTTTTTGGTCCCCGACAACGCAAGAAACGTAGGGCGTAGTCCGGTAGGCTCACGTCTCTTGCGTCGTGGTTCGTCCTTCGGTGTCGTTATTGGCTAGCGCTCCGATCACATTGGTTCCGGAGCGATAGAAAGACTCTCGGGGCTCTGCACGCCCTGCCTTTTTAGTGTCTTTTAGCGACGTGGCGTCGCTGTGGTCGAAGTTCGCGATTGGTCGAAACATAAGCTCCTGTATCCTGATAATGTCTGCCCAATCACCGGCTCACGGCGAGGCAAATCCTGCCAATCACGGCGAGGCGAACCCTGGTCGTTACGTCACGAACGGAAACTATAAGAGGACGCCACAAAACCAGCTCGGCGCTAATATTCGTCTGCGACTTCACTCTATATCAATTTTCTTTTTAGAAAAAAAAGTGGGATGTTAATGATTGCGTAAAAGTAAGACGCACGTGAATGATGCCTTTTTTGGTGCCGCGTAATTTGTACTTATAGTGGGAAGAGCTACAACTGGTGTCACACTCTTGAAAACTGGAAATATAGGTGAGTTATTCTACTACTGAACCTACACTACTCGAAGCATTCTTATATTCGTAAGAACCCTTCACCCCACTGAGCAACGCGACTCCTCATGAAGGCTGCGTAGTAGAGGGAAAAAAAACACCCTTTACTGTTGTAGAGGGAAGACACCCTCTACTACAAGCTGACCTTGATCAAATTACGACGCGTGACATACTGATTTGGTAAACGCAGAATAAATATCAATATAACGCAAATCATGACCTTTACTACAAAAATAAAACAAAAATAATTGTGTGAGGATACTCATAAAATTAATAACGCAATAATATACAAAAGTGGAATACCTAATATATATTTCAAGTTCACGTGGAGCTAACTAAGTTCGAACAATGCTGATAGCACCTTGAGCTTTCCCAACAAGAAACTTGTTTTGAGTCATTGCTACTGCAGCACGAGAAGTATCTAGATCCACAAACTGAATGAAAGGGCGCAAACGAGCTTCTGAATGTTAAGCATGGCAAAAAATTGACCGCATCTCCACGTGGTGAATGATGTTTACTGGGGCGAAGCTCTGGTGGTGCTTGTCTGCGTACACGCTGAGCCGCAGCATGCCGAGCCTTTCGTTGGTTTTCATCCATGTTAGAAAGAGAATCTGTGGTATGGAACGTGGTTCTATACGCATTTGAGCATTTGACCGCAGCGCCCTCTCGTCTATAAACGTTGAGCCAATGCATGCAATGTTTAACGCGATTATATACACATTTGACCGCAGCGCCCTCTCCTGTATAGACGTTGAGCGGCTACATGCAACGTTTCATCCATGACATCCCCAGCTCTTGAGTTACTACCACATCTCAGAGCCCCCTACTCGTCCCGCAGTCGTGGCCGGGTGGTTGGTTAAGGCGATGGATTAGAAATCCATTGGGGTCTCCCCGCACAGGTTCAAATTCTGTCGACTGCGCAAACAAAATTTTGTTCTTTTCATGTTTTTTTCCATTTTTTTCCATTTTTTTTATTTATTTATTTTTATCTTTTTTTTTTCCCTACACGAGCACGTAAGCTCACGAACAGGAGCACGAGCCCGGACGCCGGAGCTACGGACCTACAAACATGGCTAGCCCCTAAGGAGCTTCGCCCCTAAAACCCCAAAACTGCGGGTAAAAAGGACACATACGATAAAATGCCTCAAACACAGTGTTTGAGACCTTTTAAAGCATGTGTTTTTTTCATGCTTAAAGGGCAACCCCGCTCAATTCCGAAAAATTTAGGCTTACATGTGATCCCATTTCACAAAGCACTACTAAACAGCTCTGCGTCTTCGGATTCGCAAAATGTGGAATATTATTTGTGTAATCCTAATTTAAACATCAGCTGATACCGAAACCGAAACTTCGGTTGCGTCAGGCAACATTGGTCTCGTGTCATCAGAGTCATGGCTACGTCACGTCGAACCACGTGGTCTTGTGACGTTCGTGTGGCCGAGGTACAGGACACGCGTCGCGGGCAGGTCGCTTCGCATGGCGTCGACGGTGATGGCCCGGGGAGAGGGGAGGGAGAGAAGACGAAAGAGGAGAGGGGGGGGGAGCGGAGAAACCGGACATGCGATGAACGCGCAAGGCAGCGCAAACCAGCGCATTCGCGTTACGGTGATCACGTGGACGCCGTAGAGCCAACACCGGGAGGAGAAACTCATGACGTCATCGTTCAATTTCGCTCTGAGAAGTAAAAACAAACAAAACGTGAGAATGACGTAGTCATGCCTCTGACGTAGTGGTTCAACGTTGGCCGCTCCAACTCCGTCGCATTAGGGAGTTTTCGTAGATCGTTTCCGCTGTCCCGCAACGCTATCCGCAACCCGCTACGAGATCCGGGTTTCTACAGCCAAGGCCATCGGCGCACAGGCGCGGTAGCGGCTTTTTCGTTGCGGAAAGCTTAGCGGAGGGAAGAACGCAGTCTACGAAAGCTCCTATTAGGGAGTTTTCGTAGACCGCGTTCTCCCTCCGCTAAGCTCCGCTAAGCTCCGCTAAGCTCCGCTAAGCCCTCCGCAACGAAGAAGCCGCTACCGCGCCTTCGACCAATGGCCTTGGCTGTAGAAACCCGGATCTCGTAGCGGGTTGCGGAGAGCGTTGCGGGACAGCGGAAACGATCTACGAAAACTCCCTACTGACTGCGCTGACGATTGCGACTCACGTCGCACGCTAGAGTTGGCAGATTTCGGCGCCTTGGCTCATTTGAAAGTTTGCTGGCCAGTTTATTAAATATATAGACGGAATTAGATCGTAATATTTGACATGGGGTCTTCCTATGTGATACTGAAGAGGGCTGCATAGTTTTCTAAATATCAAAAATGAAGCGGAGTTGTCCTTTAAGTAGATCCCTATGCCGCCAAGTACACCCTCGGATGTCCCGATACGTATACTGCCCCGCTGTGCACTGAGAATACCTTTGATCCATCTTTAGTTTTTAATTAATCTTTATTTGGTCTAGACAGTCAAGAGGACGTGTGCTTGTCTGTATGTGTGTGTGAGAGAGAGAGAGAGAGAGAGTATAAGTACTAATTGGAAACAACAAGGTCAAACTGCGCTTTGTGCCTGCTTGCGTGCAGCAAGCCGGCTGAAAGAAGAAAATAAAAAAAGAGAAAATAGAACAGTCTACACAAAGATAGCTTACATAGATCGGAAGGTAGAGGTAGAGCATATCATAGTTTAAACAATGAAAAACATGCCAAAACGCACGCGCGCACACAAAAACACACACACCCATATAGAAGCGTAACGTTGGCAAGTTTAATCTCGCATTGCAGTGCACTGTAGCGCCTTAGAGCGATCGTTGTGGCTGTGCCCTTTTTATGAACGTTAAAGGGAACCTTCTGTAGCCCTGTAACCGCCTGTGGCAGGAGTCCAAGGCCCAAAACAGAAGTTTCAAGTCCACCTGGTGATCTCTACCTCAGGCGAGTTCTCAGTGCGGTTCTTTCAATGATCTATACTCACCGCAGAAATAGAGCGCGTGTTCCACGTTGTGCCCACAGATTCATCTTCGCCCATTTGTTTTTACTATAAAATTTGATATTCGGAAAGCCGAGCCGCAAACGATATAACACTGCCTCAAGTTCCTTGGATAGTCCTCGTGGTACCCGGAATTAAATTTTATGATCAAATAAGTTGAAGATAATAACAATAATAATAATAATGGTATATGGATTATTTCATAAGGATAGCGCACTTTCATTGCCGGTACATCTGATCGCATGGTTCGTTTCAAGTAGGCAGAAATAACAAGAGCAACTGGTGCTCTCGTGGCCGTCCACAGCAACTCTGTCACCACAGACATTTACAATAATGCTGAAGTGGTCAGAAAAAAAATGAAATGATGTATATTGACTTGAAGCTTACTGTCTGTAAAGCATCGTGCGCTATATTCCGTTCACCCCTAAACTGGCAGGCCAATGGAAGCTCGTTGAACCAATCAGTCGTCTATCGGTAGCCACGTGATGAAGCTCCCGCCCATAGACACGCGTGCTTAAAGCGTACTAGGCTGTCTAACCCACGTGCAGAAGGCGGGGCCAGGTGATGAAAGGAAGGCGGTTGATAAAATAGAATAGAATAGAATAGAAATAGAATGAAATAGAATAGTTTATTCCAGTTTTCTTCCAAAAATGGGCAAGCCCTTAGCTCCCACCGCCAACGCTTCCTAGCCAGCTTAGGGGAGAACGGATTATAGTTGTAAATTAGAGCTACAATTTTTATTAAAAAAAATAGCAGAAAGCGCAGGTTTGCGATCTACAAAAATTATTATTACAAAGCATAGTGGGCTTCCAGTACCAACCTGTACTACAACAGCTGCAGAAATAGCCCGAAAATGCGGGCATTGTATTTGTAGAACGTTTGGTGTAGATGTGACCAAATGAGGCATAGGTCGGAAAAATATAAAGTAAAGAATAATAAAAAATAAAAAAAAAAAAAATACAGGGGCTGGAGTTGTTTTTGTAGTAATTCCTGGTGTGCTCCTTTTTTATTGGCGAACTTCCCTGGTGGATGTTCCGGAATCGCTGCTGCCTGAAATGAACTTAAAATAGTCTCCTAGAAGCGCCGTAATTTGTGCAAAACTAGATGACGGTATTTTTTTTACGGTGTCAACCAGGTGGTATTTATACCAGATGTTTATGCGTAGACTCAAAAAACTCCTAAAACTAAAATAGTTAAAAAAAACTCTTTTTGGGAACAAACTATTAACCACAGTCACAACGGACGCCAGAGGTTGCAACATAAAAACAAAAAAAAAAAACTAATTAGGAAAAGAATTACCTAAAAATTTTCAATTAGCTTTTGAATTCTCTGATGTCGACCGTGGTTGGCAATCTGTTCCCAAAAAGTGTTCCTTTTTTTTTTTAACCATTCAAAATTTTTGAAACTTCTTCCCAGAAACACCGATTTTGTATCGAAGTTGGGCTTGCAATATTTCCGGGGTTCTTAATGTAGCAGGAAAATATCGCTGGTTATTTAGCCAGAGTTTTAGAAGTTGATGTATACATATTCACAATCCTAAGCGGGCACGAAGAGGTTGTGCTTGGGCGCTTTCGAGAAGTTTCAAACAAGACCGGGAAATGTACCGCATGACGGGCAGACTGTAGCGCACAAGACAGGCGAACGGAGCTTTATATTATAGAGCCATCATTGCCAATATAAATCATCCCCATCTTGTTCCACTGATCATTTAGACAATATGAATTAACGAGCGGAGCTACACAAGTGGTTTAATATGGAGACCGCACGTGACGGCTGATGGAGAGCCATGGTCGAAAATGTACGTTCATGGCGTATGAAATTGGAGTTCTTTTTGAGATCATGCAGGGCGTATTTGTGAGTATGATTCATGACAGGTGCCATTGCTGCTTATTTTCCTGGTGATATATACAAACCACGGCTGTGTATCGTACGGTAGTGATAGCTCTCAGTAGCCTGGCTTTTTTTATATATATAAAAACCTGCTCGACGGTCACAAACTTATACCGTGTAGAGATGCTGAAAGGTTATGCAATGAGGCCTGTATATAAGACACAGCATTGTGCTAAGTACTCCTCCCTGGGATACCTCGTGAAACATAGTGTTGCCATAGTGACAACATATTGACTTTTGTTTTTTAGGTAGCTTGATATCGGAGCAAATTAGTGTCCTACAAAACGGATCACCTTCGTGTCTTGAAGTATTGCTTTGTGCACAACCAAACAAACGCTATTTTTGTGCCAACGTACATATCGGTTGTGGCGTGTTCGACCGAGTTCGATTGTTCAGCGCTAGAAACTAGACAAATGCCGTTGAAATATTGCAGCTTCCACGTGTCGAAAATTACCAATGGATGAAGAATAGAGGCTGCCTCGCGTGGGCGATATAAAGGAGAAATTTGAGTTTCTAGTTGTGAAACTATATCTCGCGGTACAACCTATTTTTCACAAGCGGATAGTCTAAACTTTGTGTGCGTGTCTTGCAGAGCACAAAGAGCACTACGTGCTTGAAGACTGTCACGCTAAAGTACACGTTGAAAGGCACTAAGATAGCACATGACAAATTCACGCTGCACGCAAGCTACGAGTACATTTTGTTGAGCCATTCGCCGAAGAGTCAATAGGCGTTTCTCAATGCCGCTATGTCGGAAAAGTGAGCAGCTGTGGTCAATTAAGAATTCGATTATCCAGCGGCCAATCGAGAGTTTCAAGACACCCGTATATTTACGTGTACTTTTGTAAGAAATTACTACACTTCGTGAACGGACTACCGATTGAACAGCTGCTGTTACTGGCATCTACCTAGAAACAAGGAAAAAAACTATCGGCACGTATTTCTGTTCCTCTACTATCTCGAGCGATTATCTTCTATACATATTAATGTCAAGAAAATTTTTATTTACTACAGAGCCTGGGTTGCTATGCTTCCGGCTTCCCAGCTTGGACACGTGCCAAGCATACTTAACAATGATGTGTGCACACCTACAGTGTGTATGTGACATCACAGCTTGGAGGTTACATTATCAACAAAACAGCAGTCTGGCCCGTTGATCGGCGAACAAGAAACGGCTGGTCTCGATCCTCGAGGAGTCATCAAACAAACAGACAAACAAACAAAACAAAAATGAACAAATGTACAGGCGGACACAGACATGCAAACACAGACAGGCAGGCAGACACAGACAGGCAAACACAATTAGAGAAACACTGACAGGCGCAGACATGCACGGACACACACAAACACACACACACGCGTACACAGAAAAATAACTTTCTGAAACACTTTCTCGAACCCAATATATATATTTTTTTCTTGTAAATACTTTGTATAGATCTTTTCCCTTTTTTTCCCTCTGTTTCGTCTCCCGGACCGGGAGATGAAACACAGCCACGTACTACAAGCTCAATAGAAGATTTAAGCCGCGGTTACACTAATCATGCATCGTATGGAAAAAAAAAAAAAAGCCTGCAGACTCTCTCTGATGCATGTTTATTTTCTGAATGTCTTCCTGGTGATATCCCACACTGCCTGGTGATAGTTAGGGGTAGGAAATTGGCTTAGAAGGTTGGGAAAAATCATATATTTGTCTTTTTAAACTTATTCTGGGTGGCGCCAGCTACCGCCCGTTACAAAGGGTATATAGCCATTAACGTCCATCACTTCATCCATCCATCGACTGTCCCGTCACATTGGTAATACAAAAACTGTCTGCGGACACCCCCGTAGCACACGTATGTATAAAGCACACATGCTTGGAACGTGCTCGAGGCGTGACCGTCATATGGACGGTAGATCGTACGCTAGAGCTAGAGCTTGACTAGCGCGGAGCTCGTGCAGTCCATCACTCCGGCACTCGCTCGCTGGGCGACGCCATTTTGCGACTCGAGCGACCCCTATCAGCCAGAAATTTCTGCCACCTGCCTGAGCTGTGGAAACTCGATCAGCGCGACTCCCCACCTGCACTATGCATTTTGAGTTCGCCGGATTTTCTTGAATGTTTTTACTTTATTTGTCTGTCTTGGATGCTTGCCCTTTTCGTGTAATCTGCCACTGTGAGAACCAGGGAATAGGAATAGCAGGGCTCGTAGCCTGCTCGGCCTTCGCAGAAAAAGAACGAAGAGAGCGAACGACAAGCAACCCGCGACGCGAGTCGTTCGACGTTCTTCGAGGATTATAACCGTTGAGATAATCTTCGAAAAGTCTTCTTGACTATGTTCATGGTCTTCGCGGAAAATAGCTGATGGTGTCGGGTCCGGGGTGTGGGGACGGAATGGACACGTTCGCACAGTGGCTTAGGTGCTGTAAAAACAAAAACACAAAAAAAAGGAGAGAGAAAAAACCGGCTTTTTTAAAACGTGGTTTAAAACAATCCGGATTCCGTCAGATCGTCGTGAAGTGACTATCGTCGACACTGTATATTGACTATGCTGTGTCGTTTGAGACCTTTTTCATATCCTGTTCGGATAACGCGGCACCGTGTGGTACGTACAAGATATGTATACGTTGTTCGATTGCTGAGACTCCTTGAATTTCATGCTGTGAGCCGGGCATGCAGTTCGGCTATCTTATGTGGTCAAATATTTTCGACAGTTACGACCTTTGCAAATTGACACGGCTGAGTGCTTGGTGCCGCAAAAAAGCAACATAAAATAAAACAAACATTCCAGATGCATTTGTTCTGTAGCACACGGACTCACCAAAAATAGCTTTCATTTGTTTGTTTTTGTTTTCAAAAATAGAAAAATGCTTTCTTAAAGACCTCGATAAATTCTATTCGCAATAGAACAAAAAAAAAACAAACAAAACGAGGCACTTTAACTGCCACCAGCGCAGGCTGCCAAAGCCCACTGACGAGAAAACCCACAGACCAGGGAAGTCGGGCAACTCTGACGTACACTCTCGAAACCAGGGACGCGCGCTGTAAATCGCTTCGTTCGAGATTGCCGCTTGAAACGTCTTATACTAAAACTCTTTAATAGAGTTTGAGTAGATTGTGCGCTGTGGAGAAGTGGGCCTAGCAGGCAAGGTCTCCAGTCATGCTTCGAAGTGACGGCACGAGCTCCCGCTATCGAAGCGAAGAACGATCTACCAAAAGTCTCTGATAACTAAGGAGACCACCCAAAAGACACCTGCGGCTATCTTAGCCTGAAGGAGAGTTCTCTTTACTAACTGGATCTGGAAATTATAGACCAGATAAACGAGGCTGATATCAAAACCGATAAACGTGAGTACCAAGGCTTTTCGAGGTATTACTAAAACACACGAGGACAACGAGAAAACCGTAATTTTTTTAACAAAACAGCAGCGCTCACATAAAAAAAGGAAAAAAAATAAAAGAAACAGAATGTTTAAAAGAATTTTAAACAATTGAACCCCAAAATCCCTCAGTTAGAGCTTCCCAGATACAGTAGAGATTTTGAATAGTGTCAAAACAATACGGGACCAGTTTTGGTCCTCTGTACACTCGTAAACCCAACACTGTCTTTCAAATAACAAAATGTTGCTGTTTAAAAATTTTCAGCGTGCCCCCCCCCTCCCCCCCCAACAAAAAAAGAAAAAAGAAATATATAGTTTTTTTTTTTACCAGAACAAATTACACTACGATGCCGAACAGGTCTCCGTCCAAACATACAGTGCTAGCTAGCTGGAGTCTGAGCACCCACCATCTTTTCAATCAAAGCCAATCAGAGCTCGGCGTCGTTCTGACGTCACCGCAACCCCCTGCGCAAGAAGCTGACGACTTGCTCTCCGCATAGCCTTAGGTCTACCCTCTAATCTGTCCAATCAGAGCTCGGCGTTTTGATGTCCCCGCGCGCGCGTGGTTCTCCCCTCTTTCTCACTTTCTCCGTGCATAGGTTCTTCATCTTGACGGAGCAATTACATTAAAGCTTCATCGTGATCCTTGGAGATACGAATCATCGCTTCATAAGACTCATATAGACTACTACGCAGCACATGAAGGCTCCCTAATATAGACAGTCATGAATTGTACCTCCAGAAAAACACAAATGTTTTTTTTTTAAATTTTGTATACGTATATGGTGCCACGTGTATCTTCCTGCACGGGATAAAATATAATCCATAAAATGTATGTGGCGTATGTGGGATCACTGAACATATGCCAGAAAATAAGGCCAGATGATCATAAACGAGTGATTTATATATTTTTTAAATGGCGAAATAGTTTCTGCTAAATTGCAAAAACGCCGGATGCGCAAAATTAAAAAAAAGAAAGAAAGAAAGAGGGGGTGTTTTTTGTTTTGAACTTTATTGTATTGTACCGTCATGAAAATTTGCCTTATACGTTAGTAACCAGTTACTTCTCCCAAAAACCAGGATTCGAAAAAACAAAAAGGAATTAGAGTAAATGCGAATTGTGCGTTATGTATTTATTTTTATCGTTGAGTAGTTTACTAAGCATATCGTATTCACTATACCGGATGCATCAAGATGGTTTGCAGATATAATTTAAAAAAAGAGGTGAAAAAAATGTAAAACTAAAAAAAACTGTAATTGAAAATTAAGCTGACTTCTTTTTGGTATTTTTTGAGTAGAGCAAAGTAGAAACGTTTAAGAACCTTAATCCGGAATGCGGCTTTGCTCAGTTCGCGTGTACGTGGCATCGATGCGTGTATGTTTGTCGGTATTTACTTTGCACACACACACACACACGCGCGCGACACACATACCCTCACGGAGAGCAATACGTGTTCTTTTCCCTTAAATGTAGCGTGTAAGCTTCCCCGCTAAATATAGCAGTTCGTGCTTTTCCGTAAAGAACAAAACACCCAAAATACTAGCACCAGCCCAATAACAAATCCTGCGGGAAAGGAAAGCACTGTCTGCTGTTTTGCAGTCGCCGTCGAACAGGTCGGTATCAGGGAGGTATAGACTAGCGTACTCAGAAGTTTTGCGCAGGAGACGAAGTTGCGTCTGCGCTACAACGAGCCATATCAGCTAACCCAGCGCCGTGAACAAATCAGTGTCCCAAGCGATGCTGTGCACTTCCCAAAGGTCACGTGGCAGTTAAACGGCTTTGGATTGGCTTGGACGGCTTGTGGCGGGCTCTGTGGCCCATGAAGAAAACATTCTCGGCGTAGAGATGGCGGCCGTTTCCTAAAGGTAACCCGCGCTTGAACAGCGAAGAATGGTTCCACAAGAAGGATGACACGCACTTCCTTGAGGTCGTGCAGTTGCTCGAAAAAGAACACGGCGCACTTGGACATCGCTCTTCGAGGTCTGCAGAAGATTGTCGGGGCAAAATATTGCTGTGCAATATTAAGCCGCCATGGAACCGCACATTTGATACTGGCGCCAAACCCGAGATGCTCAAAAGGTTCCGGTTATCTGAGGAATGCCATCAAAGAGTGATAAAAGATATAAAAAAAGAACGGACACAAATAACAATTTGTTAGAGAACGGAAACGACAAAGACTGTGTACCTGCTTCGTCGTGAATACTGAACACCTAATCGCTCTGGAAACTTTCCCATCCGTGTTGCATATATAACTCAGATTGCCCTTACCTCCCTAGGACGATGCGGAAATCTTGTTAGATTGTACTGTCATACGCTAAGGTTATCAATCAACCTATGCATATTCTTATGTACTGTATCAGAGTCCCTTATTGAAGATGTGAAGCATTGCGGGAGGGTAATGATTGTGCATAAGTGGAGAGTACGCATGCATATTGCTCTGATTGTCTGTCGCTCAAGGTGGGTGAGTTTACGGGGTCCCAGATTTGACTGCATGGATTCAGGAACTCGTGAAACACATGTGGAAAGGCGAATCAGAAGTGACACAAAATTCGAAAGATATGAGAAAATCGTTACAAAACCATTTTTGAAAAACGAGGGCATGTACTTGACGTAAGCTATGCTTGCGTTAAAAACATATTTGAGTTTTCTGCACCACAACACCTACTCGTAATCTTTTTTTTTAATAACGTGCATCTCTTTTGTTATGCTTAAATTTCCATGCTATAGTCGTTTTTTTTTCAATGAATAGTATTTATAGGATTAGCTCCGCTGTTGTAGTCTAGCCTTGGATGTAGCCTCCACAGAGCGTGAAGTCGACAATTTCACATTCCGCGTGCAATCGGGGACTGCCCTAGAGCGGGGACTTTTTGTCTGCAGCGGTGCGGATTACACGTACACTGTGTAGGCTTTTGATTGCGAACTTTCTGCGCCACCAAAGCGGCGAAGGAGAAACGGCGTGCGCAGCAAGGTGAACAAGTGGAAGCAACAGACGCGACTGCGAAACAAGAGCGCCGGTCTCAGCAGTGACAGTAAGCCAGTTGCCATTACACAGCGGCAGCCCCAGTTCAACCACCAGTTCATTGACAGTCAGTTAGGCGCTGGTGTGTAGCGTGTACTACAGAATGTAATTTGGGTGGACCTGAACAAAGGCGTTCTGAATGCTTCGAATTTAAAACGCATTTGAGAAGTGCCAAAGACAGCCAATTCTTTTTCACACACGTGCTTCAGACTGTTCTCTCCAAGTATAGAATCTTTTTCAAAATCGGTCCTACCCATTGATTGACGAAGAGACGGCCGTTATAGAGCGACTTACAGCGCACACCAACAAAAACACAGAATATGAGCGGTCTGGACCTCTTCATCGAACTGCGGTAGCCTTGGGACTATGCATGAGTCGCATATACATGTCTTGACATGTGGCTTGCGACACATGCCAATACAAGGAAATCACCAATAATAGAAAACCTCTATTTAAAAAAAGAAACTTAAACTTTGCAGGAGAAAAAAATCTTAACAAAAAGCAGTGTTTTTTGGGCTGTACAGAAATAAAAAAATATCCAAGTTTCACGGGAAGAAATCATCTGCAGCATTTATTTTGTGTTTACTTAGAGGCAGAACACGACCCGCACTAAACTGTCTGGCGAGCTGCTGCTTTTTTCCGAGGGAATCACACCACGGAGGACGTGTTTCTGAAACCGTGCCCACTGTGACTGTCTCAGACTCGGCGGACCACAGCAGGTTTTCTGCTGTGGACAGCACTTGCTGGACGCAACCTGCTTCCCGGTCCGCTTTGGGGCTCTTTCGCCGGGCAGAAGGTCACCACACGTCCTCTGACAGAGCCACGACGTAGGGCAGGTCATATAGCCACTCAGACACTGCTGCTGGCTGTCGTCAAGGCCACCGCTGCTGTTGTCAATCCCCAACTTCCCGAAAGGAAGGAAAGAGAGGAGACGACAGCCAGGAGCAGTCGTGCTAGTACGCGTGGTTGATACCATCGCTGAAACAGTTCGCGCGCGCTACAACGTTCGTGTTTCTCCAGAAGCGTACACGCTTTTGTTTCATGCACAGCAGAATACGTGTAGAGAGAGAGAGAGAGAGAGTGAGAAAGAAAAAAGGAAAACAAACACAAGCACACAGGGATACGCAAGGCAAAACGAGAGATTTTCACAACGTGGCAAATATAAAGATACTCGTATTCACCTACAGGGCCGTAGCAAAAGAAGTCCGGCTCCTCGCGGATCACTACTATAGATTCCCATTGATGCAGAGAATTAAGAGATATATATATATGTGCAATTTAGGTTATATATATATATCTTATCTTATCAAGACGTACACACTTCAAACACCAAAAGCATCGCTCCTTCCTCCGACAATTACTTCTTAACGAAATTACTGTCAGTGCGCAAGTTTTCCGTCTTTCTGCCTCTTTATGCCCCAGTCTCGGGTTAAGACCAACAGAGTAAATTACTCTCGTAAGAGCTGCTTCGCTCGACGTATGAACAATGCCGCAAAACTTCCTTTTTTCTCGAAGGGAAAAGGAGTAAATAAAGAAACGTAATTTCAGAGCGTGCTATACACTATTGAGCAGCCCTAGAAAACTTTCAATCTGCGGCCATTCTTTCGAACGTGAGCTTGAAATACCGTTCCGGTTTCAGCGAGCTCGCGGTTGTGTTGATGTGATATGTAGTTTTCTCTTAGTTTTTGTGATATAAATGTATACCTCGTGGTACAGAACCGATGATACACTGGCAATGGGCCACCATGAGAACTACGACGCCGCGACGAGTTTAAATTGTGGACGTTTTTACGAACACTTTCATCCGATCATGTTCTTTGTTCGGCAAGGTTCGGCAGCGAAACGAAATTACGGATGTCGGGCTGTTCTGGGCGTAACCGCTGATACTAGTGTCTATTCAAATAAACTAATGAAAAGACTAATACATAAAGGCACAGTGAAAAAGCAGGGTGACGACCTGACTAACAAAGTGCTGAATCGCAGCAAACAGATGAACTCGCAAATTTACTGCTCACGTACGTTGTTGGGTTGGGCGACGAAAATTAAAGTAAATTGTTTAGCCATAGCCACAATATAAAGGATACAGCCAAGAGAAACGTAGAACAATTGGCACGAACCCCTTCAGATCTAGCGCCTTCCAATCGGCAAATAAAGTGATTTGCTATTTTGGTCAGAAATCAGCTACGTCAAAACTCAACACGACAAACGCCACAAAAAAAAAAAAAAAGTTTATGGTTGTATTGTACTGGGGTTCTAATCTGCATACTTGGCGAAAGAGCCGGCGAGAAATCCGGCGGCCATGATTGGCAGACGCCGCGCCCGACCTTCGCGCCGGCCAATCACAGTCGCCCAATTTCTCACCGACCTTTCACGCCAAATGTCCGGATTAGAGCCCCTGGTTAAATTTCTCATCATCAGCGGGGACTCCACGGACGCCCACGGGCAGCCGGCAATGGCCAGGCGGCGCCACGAGAGTACTGCATTCAGCGCCACAAGCGGTGGCGTCTCTGTTAATGGGGCGGCCAATCTGTCCGTCGGGCCGTTGCGAGCGGCGGCGACCCCGATTTCAGCAGTCCCCGTGTGCACCTGCGTCCCTGCGTGCCATGTCCCTGGTTCTTTTATGCGGTTTTTTTAAGGCCATCGGGCGCCTTGATAGGTCCAAGTGTTTGGAGAATATTCTAGAGTCGTCATTTGGACACCGGTTTGAGTTGTCTTCACTACTTGTGGCCGCCCGATCGGTCTGTGCTTCGCCCGTCTCCCAGGAAGTGAAACAACACAACGAGAAGGCCGCGAATGGGTTTATTGTACATCCCGGTTTCCCGTCTTCGAGAGCCAGCAGTCCGGACTCCGGACACGCCGACCCTAGTTGTCGCCCGTCGTTCAGAGCTCACAGTCGGAGCCTGTGTCCAGGCCTGCGGATCGTCCTCCCCACGCCAGTGCTGCGTAGGCCGGTATGGTCAGGGTTCGCCCCTTCCGCCGGTCCTGATCCGAACCTCGCTGGTGAAATTCTTCGGGATTCGCCATGGGCCAGACCAGCCAGAACAGATCTATCGTTCCTGCCCGGCCCCAGCCTCGTGCAGCACGCTCTTCCTCTTTCTTCGCCGGCTGGCCCCCGCTCGCGCCTCGCTCGGCCGTCCTCTTCTTCTCCCGACGCCCCACACACTAGAATAAAATGTGGGAAATTAGAACCAAACTCTGCATGCTACAGAACCGTGCGCACATTGCAAAGCCTAGTGTAAAAAGGCGACAGGCAACAAAGTGTACGTGTAAGAAGGATATTTACGCTTCGCACGAGCTTTTTTAAAGAACTACATTAGCATCTTGCTCTCTGCACGCCGTCACATTTGTTACCAGACTCAGCATTAAATTTGGTTGCTGAAACAAACAAAACTTTGTGCTACGAAAATCCACTACGGTATTTGAAAACTCGCAGGTTCGGAAGGTTTTGGTTGCGACCACGCGTGTCGAACGGCGTGCCGGAACGGGCCGCCGGGCATTTCGCTTGAACACCTGATCGCCCGATTCTCGACGTCACAGCGAAGCAACAATCGGCCCGATTGTTCCTATCGTATTTCTCTATGTGGCTGTCAAAGCGACTCGTAATAGAACTTGTATAAATATGTTATTTTGCCGAGGAGTCTGCAAAACGAGTTCGTCCAACCACTTCCCAAGCCTGCACATATATTTTCGTTCACTTCCCCCCAAACAGTTTCTGTAAAATTCACTTACTTGATGCGTCGCACTGCAGTAATCCACTTCTGTCGCCGTGTCGCTTCCCAAGATCTCGAAGGGGAGCGGTGGAGTTTGACGCTTGAGTCACCTTCGCGACTGTGGCCGTCTTTCACGCAGCAGTAGCAACGTTTATTTTTTTGGCGGAACTCTAGGAGTAGGCGAGATGTTACAGGAACCCGGTGAGGTCATAGAGACGTGAAGTTGGGGCTTACTTTTACGAAAAACGGTTCCAAAAAGCTCACGCTGATCCGAAACGCAACGTTCACACGTGGTTTCTGGAGATGCTGATGCTGACTGAGCATGTCTTTTAAACATCCACACAAAAGAATTCTTTTCTTTCTTCTTTACTCTAATCGAAAGAAAAGAGGCAACTAGAAATGAAAAAAAGAGAGATACGAAAGACGAGCAACTATTTGAAGAAACAAAAACGCTCTTTTTTAGATTTTTTGACGAAAACCAGAAAATACTTTGTTTGAAACGTCGTTTTTTGTCTCTGTTTTTTTTTTCCACATTCAAGCTGTCTTTTTTTAGCATCTTCGTGCCACGGCCGTGTCATACGCTTACCTGCAAATGCAAAACCCCGCTTTTTTTTCTAGTGGTTTGCAATTACGTTGAGAAACAATGCAGCGCTTTATATACTAGGCTTCTTCGAAGCTACAACTTTAATGGCACGCTTGGTACACTTACCATACCCAAACATCCCTTACTTTTAATCTAAGTTGCTTGTCTTCAAGAGCAACTCCTAAAAGCCGCCGTCACTTACATTGTACGTAAACTATTGTTATTATTATTATTATTATTATTACATTGCTCGTATATTATACTAAAGCCAGACGGTGTTCAACACAGACATGATGACAGAACTTCTTCGGGCCTACCCCAAGCGCGTTTGAAGCAAGTGTGATTCGTACAAGCTTCGAATATGCTTCGAGTATTCTTCGAACTTGTTTTCGGGCAGTTTTTGTACGATTAGTGTGACAAAACCGGCATACAAGGAAGGCGCGCGCCTCAAACAGCATCTGCACAATGTCTTTTGTATGATGTATTCTGCAGTGTGACCAGTGGATTTAGGGTCAACCGTCAGCTACTTCCACCCTCCAACTTTAGTAGCACGTCGGTTTGGGTCCAATCCCGCGGCCTCCTGCCGGGTTCAACATCAGCGGGCATTGTGTACCGACAGGCTGTGTTCGGAGGAAGACTTCTTATTAGACAACCTGCCCCACTATACTTCTTTGCAAGAGACCCACGACCGGCCTAAGTCGTACCCCATCACAACTCTAATTAAAGACGCCTAAAAAAAAAAAAAAACAGCTCTCATATGATAATTGGAAGACTCCACATACAAACGTCAAAAGTTGTGAATGTGATTCTGTAACAGCATGATTCTCTTTATAGTGCATTAAATGCAAAGGTGCAAGCGAGCTGGACAAGAATAACGAAAATAATCCCCGGAGAAGGGGGAACAAGAGAGAGACAAAGGACAAACACAAACCTAAAAAATGGAGATTTGTGTTTGTCCTTGGTCCCTCATGTTCCCCTTCTCCAAGGGCTGTTTTCGTCGTGATTCTGTGTGGTTTTTTTTTATTTGTTATAGGAAAAATGAGGATCATCAATTAGTTTCGTGGAGTCACACTTCACACTACTAATCCGTTTTCGAGATCGCAAGGCACGCTAGATGAACGACGGGCGGAATTCACTGATCATGAAAAAGATGGGCTTTGTTCACGCGTCGTTTTCCTCGAGGATATCGGACCACCTGCAGAAAAAAAGTCCCACTGGCTCTGGCAGGTGTTCCGTCTGCCGAGAAGCTGTCTACAGATTAATTATGTGAGGAAATTACTGGATACCTTTAATGCGACTTCATTCCACTTGGATCGCATGCGCATGTCCAGGACTCGGCTATCTTTGAAGTTTTTAGCTCTACACGGGGAACTCCGGCGACATGTTATTTCATCCTGTTCACCTGGTCGAATATACACATTCTTCCTAGCGTGTTTGTAGAATTCTTACGACCTTCAGCCTGCAGCTTTCTCAGCGTGAACTGTCACCAATGTAGATTTGTTGTTGTTGTTTTTGTAATAATTTTGATTAATCTGTCTAATTTTCGTATTTTAACCTTGTCCAATCTTAATTGATTGAATCATATTGATTCAATCAAAAAACATAACATAACATCACTCACCCGTGAACAAGGGACCGAACTGCTCCCGAAACGTCGGGTAAATGTTTATTAAATTTGTAGTTATTTCATTGTGCCTCAACTAAAAAAAAAAGGATACGTAGATGTTTATTTAAACATCTTTTTATGGTCACGTACAGCTTAAAAAAAGGAAGGCCTTCTTATGTTCACATGGTGGCGCTTCTGACGGCACTGCTCACGCTCAGAAGCGTAATTCGCCTCACGCAAGTTTGATTTATGCGCACTCGAAGCGCCCACACTCGGTGTCGGCAAATGACTGCTTGTATGCAAGCGGCGTGTGGAGTGTGGGACCGGACATTTTGTCGAAGGCCGTTTCGTCGAACGTCGTTTCATTGAATACCGTTTCATCGAACGCCGTTTCATCGAAAGGCGGTTCATCGAACGGCGTTTCGTCGAACACCGTTTTGTCGAACGTCGTTTCATCGAACGGCGTTTCATCGAACGGCGTTTCATCGAATTGTCTACTCGAATTAAAAACATAATGCACAACAGGAATTCACCAGTTTAGGAAGGACTGGCTCCAGTTGGCAGCGAACTGGGTTCGTGGATTATGAGGATGAGACAATGCGCGCATCAGAAGGGGACTGAAGAAACGCTTTTTTGAACGAGGTCTGGGGAGCAAAAGTTAGGCCACAATAGGCATGCATGGGGCTTTGGGGTAGCCTAGGGTAGCCCAATGTAGGTCGATCACTGCAGTTCAGTAATGCCAGCGGGGTCTAGCCTGCTTGGCCGAAGGATTGCCTGCGATACTTTGAAAACGTGCTCGCGCACTTTCACACCAGAACCTCCGAAAACAGCAAAAAAAAAAAGGTCTACAGACAATTCTAGAAATTTGTCGGTTCAGGAGGTTCTGGGATGGCAATAAACCGTGCTTATTGTCATGTTTTTTTTTATATTTTGAGTGCTCAAATACCGCAATTATGGAAGTACGTTTCATTGTGCTTTCCGTATGGTAACGACAAACGCTTGGCAGGCACAGCAACTGAGCCGCAACTTCAACTGCGTAACAATGACCACGCGTGACGTTCCTCATACCCTCCTGGTTGCAAAGTGTACTGTTCTTCCGGTTTCTAATTTGCCGCCTACATTATTTTCGGTTCCCGAACGTGTAGTTTACATCGTTACTTATGCTCTGTGTCGTTCCCTGCTTGGAAAGTCGACAACCCTTTGTCCGGTTTCCAAGTTGACAAAGGGTTTCGATTCCAAAGCGTACGAGATAACGTTCTGAAAACTTCGTTGTTTTCTGCACTTTCGGGCTTTCCACCAAGAATGGCTAAAAGCTCGCCTGCCCAATTCGTTTTTCATCAAGGCAGTTTATTCGTGCGAAGGCGACAACCTAGACCCGTTGCTGACCTATGCAAAGCTGCGCTCTCTCACCCGAAGGCAGTGCGCCTCTACTTTCAAGTCCCAAAAAAGGAATGTGCTATGGAACGTAAGAGTTGTCATCACTTGGCAAAATACCGGCGTGCGGGGAGGCATCTGCCATACTATAACCATAGGGAATGAAAAATTCGATGAATCGGCCGTCAGCAGTTCGCTTAAGCGGCGTTCGATGAAGCGTACACTTTTTTCGATGAGAACGGCGTTCGACGAAATATCCGGGAAACGTCTTCCGCAAACCTGAACCGCCGAGTTGTTGGCGAACAATTTCCGCGGGCGTTACCTGCCACGACCGTTAACACGGTCATAATGGCATAAATGGGCAATATCTTTTCCTCTATGCTGAACTCCTCTCGTTAGTATTTCGAACAGCTTTCCGGGTGCGCAGAGTTCGCTAGCATCATAGGCCATCGGCCCTGCACCCTGGAACTTTACCTTGGTTCGCCTCTCGGAATGCGTTCCCCCACTTCGGGGCGAGTGTGTGTTTGACCACAAACTTTCGTCTTTGAGCAGAATACGGGCAAAGTGAGGGAACGGTAGCCGCAGCTGCCGGTATGGAGCTTTTTATCTAAAAAGAAAGAAAAAATGTAATCGCCGACCTCGCTCTCTGGGAGAGAAACCGGACGTCTGAAGGTCAGCTTCTTCTTCTGCCCCTTTAGAAAAAAGGGGACCTTGGCTTTTTTTCTTTCTATCTGGCCGGCTTCATTCTCTCCGCGCACTCGGCTCATCTTCTTGCAAGGTTCGGCCAGCTTGGCCTCTGACGCGCGTGACGTTCGGCGCCAAACCTGTTACGTATGTGTTGTCGTCAGCGGTCCATCCCTGGAGCGCATTTTTATGCGGGAGCAGCGCACTCCGAGGCTTCAAAAGAGAATCCGAGGCGTTCGATCCCGGCTGTGTTCGGCCTGCCTACCGGAATACTCAACTTGACACGACAAGGAGGACTTTTTCGATTGGTGACGGTTCGAGTGGGCGCAGTTTGGTTGCAACGCACGGGAGGGATTCGGTCACCTTTGCTCACTTTGTCTCCATGTCTCTACACACGTGAGTATTGTATTTCTCATTGCTTGCGTTCTGAGATACCGTATACACGTATACAAGCTTTGACCTAATGGGGATTAGGTATTACAACAAACGATGAGCATGCTTTTGTGGCCACCTGGATTAGATCTCTTCTGTCTTGTAGCTCAAACTGCAGCTTCAACTGCACGCGGAGGGAAGACTGTTTTCACTGGTCGCCTCTCTTAATGATGATCATTTGATGTAAAATCAGAGTCAAGGATTCAATACAAAACCATTCTTCCGGGACGGATAATGGACCTTTTTCGGAAATATGGTTTCCAGAGTAAATGAATTTGGTATCCTCCTTTTCTTTCTGCTTGCCGAGCAGAGAGGGAAGATGGCTCATTGTGTCAACTTCAGGGCCAAAGATAATCCACAATGAGGAGAAAAGCGATTTTTTAGGGAGTCGCTTCTAGGTCACGGCTCTTCTATAAGCCAACAAGATTTAGGTGACGTTTTCGGGATCGGGAAACTTTGCGAGCGCGTTGTTTTTAGTCACTCAATCTTGAACCCAGTCGCCCACATAGAATTATCTGGAAGAAAAAAAGGCACATTCGCTTCTCACTTCAAATGAGCATAGCGAGAACTTCAAGTGGCTTCGAATTATTATACACCAAAAACGCGTGGCGATTTGAATATTCAGCGGTGCATTGGAATGACACGTTGGTTACACGCTGCATCTCGTTCGGTACTCAGAGTTGCTCCAGAGCCGGCGACGCGTCGGGCTACAGTCACTGGCAGGAAAAGAACGGCAGGCCGTCTCTTTCGGGCGCCGGGCACCCATGCACGCGCTCGCTGCCTTTCGTCCTGCATCGACTGCAATGTCACAGTGCCATAGAATCTAGGAAACTCCGGCTGGAGTTGGGACAACTGAAAGACCTCCCTGTCGTTCTCACCCTGTCAGTGAGTATAACTAACAAGTACCTCAAACCCCCACCGTGCGATTGAAGAGTGCCTGTCAATTCTCGCCTTCCAAAAAAGCGCGGGAAAGCAAGGGCATCGGCGGTTATTCGCGGACCTTTCTGCTCCACGGACACAGGAACTGGCCTACTTTCGTTCCTGCTTCGCCGGTCTTCCCAAAATAAACGCGCTTCGCCGCTTCGATGCAAGATGGAGTAGCAACTCGGGTTGTCCCCTCTGACACTTGCCAGCTGTCAGTCTTGACGGTCACGAGCGGCGCGGTCACCGAGTGTTCCGTGTTTTTTGAGTCTCGTGTCGCGTCCACCTCTGGGTTTCTTTGCAAGCCGAGTGCTTCAAGCCCTCGAGTACCGAACTCTTGCCCGGAACAGACTAGAGGAAGTGGGAGATTTGGTTTTTGTGTTGTCCTCCTCTCCTTTCAGTCTGAAGCGCTTCTACTTCCTCCCCGAACGGCGCTGTCTCTTCCTAGTTCAGGGCCTCTGTTATGACGTTTCTTCTGCAATCTT
This sequence comes from Ixodes ricinus, assembly GCA_037355805.1. Classification (NCBI taxonomy): domain Eukaryota; kingdom Metazoa; phylum Arthropoda; class Arachnida; order Ixodida; family Ixodidae; genus Ixodes; species Ixodes ricinus. Next base: position 29,774 of record JAZHYW010052571.1, read on the forward strand.
CGCTGGAAGGGAACAGCGTTAGAGAGAAAGGGAACTGGTGGCGACTCGGAGAAAAGAAAGTTGGTCAGAATGGTCTCGGATCTAGCGTTCGCAGTGTCTGTGCGAAAAGTTCGCTCTTGGCGGTGTTCTTTCGCAAGAATCGGGCTTTGGTCCCGACTTTCGCCGGTGTTCTTTGTGGCCGTGCTGATTTTCTTCTGGATCAGAGAGGAAACATACGGTAGTCTGCCCACAAGGTACTGTGCAACTTCTATTTTTGTTCCGGTCGCCAGTTAGGCCTAGGTTCGTTTTCCTACCGGATACACTGGTTCCACGGATACTGTTATTGTTTAGCCCACGCGGCGTTTGTGTTTTAAAGTTAGTGGGTGAAAGATGTACGTGATATTAACCATCAAGTACATCTTCTGGCTTCTTTGCAAGCCGTACCGATGTGCGCAGCGTTACAGTCCTTACTGCTTGAACTCCCGGTGCCCTAACCATATATGTAACTAGAGTCATGCGGGAATGCTAAAATTTTCACACTTTTTTTATTGATTTCACATATCAGTGCCAAGAGGACCAATCGTGTTTTCCAAGTGATTTTGTCGGAATCTCCGATTGATAATCACACAGGAAAGGTGTTTGTCTAGGTTTTTCAAGAGACGTTAACTTTTCAAAAGTGCGCGCCATCTAGCGCCTGCTGCGCCAATTTTCCGAGTTCGCGATTGCATGTATTGGGCACGAAAGCTGCGTCAGCGTTCGGCGATGACTCGGATCCCATCAAACGCTTCGTTTCCAATGGATGGATGGATGGATGTTAACGGCTGTACACTTTATATCGGGCGGCTGCTTGCGCCACCTAGCCTAGTTGTACGTCATTCAATTCTCCATAGATAATTTCCACCAGTCTTCCAATCTCCTCTTTGTCATTAAAATACACTTATCATACATTTTTCCATTCTCGTCTGCCAACCCCAGCGCTCCGGCCAAATCCGGGAGCGTTGGCGAGGGGAAGGGGGGGGGGTGCAAGCCTTGTGTTGCTTGACGGGGTTTTGAAAATGGTCTATTCAGCCATCGAGAACGTTAAGGATTTCAATACCAGCCTATTCACTTCAGGTGAATAGGCTGAAGTGAACATCCCGAACTCAGTGGGTTTGGGATGTTAGACAGCAGAACAAGACAAAGCAGCCTTACAGATCGGACGTGAGAAAGGTCGTCCGCTAACCCTGACTGGTCGCTCTGTGCAGCGGGATTTCCTGACTCCAAAGGATGCTGGAAGGATAACCCGGAGATAAAAAAGATACACACACAGAAAAGAAACAGAATGACAGTCGATGTAGATGTCTCGTGGGGGCTTTCCGAGTAAGGCCATACGAGACAGCGAGCTACGACGAGCGCACTATGATTGTGTTTTCTTTTTCCGAGCGCGAACACTCAACCTTGGCACTCTTTGTTGATAGTGCGCACTTCAAGGCGCATAACGTCTTCGCTAAGTGTGGGTGAGAAATATCCAAGAGGGTGACAAAATTTCCTCCTCGTTTGCGCGCAACAAAAAATGTTCGCAGCGCGAAGAAAGGAGGAGCAGCAGTTTGCAATTCTTTTCTCTTCATAACGTAGTCCGGCTGGGTAACGAGATTTACATAAGACGCACGCTCCTGGTTCACAGAGTTTTACCGGAAGCGCCTACCGAAAGAAATTGCTCGTCATCGCGATGGGTTTACTACTTGCCAAGTTGATCTTAGATTGCATTCTTTGCGCGTTCCTTTGTTTCATTAACTTTTTTTCTTCTTTGTTCTCTCGTCATGGGATGGTATGTGAGATATTTGTCCAAGATTCCGTCCCATGACGCTCGCAAGTGCGCAGATTTCGCCCATGAAAGCACCCATTATCTCCTGTAGACACCATACATTTTGCGACGATTGTCTGCGGCCGGAGAGCGACCCTAGTTTGACATTCACAACAGGAAGCGCCTGCGTTTTCTCGGGCCAAATTATCCTTCGGCCTCCCGAGACAATAAGATTTTAAGATGAAGAAAGCCCGTGTCTTGTTTGTTAAAGGGAGTCCTTTTGCACGTCGAGGGTAGGACTTGAATGCGGATGAAAGAGACGACGCTGGAGCAACTTTATTGTTCAGGAAGGAATGTCGGAAGCCCAGTCCAATTTTTATTTTTCTTCAGAAATATGGGTTTGAGAGTAAGTGGATTACGCGCCCTCACTCTCTTTCTGCTGTCCGAGCGGAGAGGGAAGATGGCTCTTTGTATCGACTTGGGGGCCCAAGATATTCTACAATGGGGACTAAAGCGATGTTTGAGAGATCCCAGTATCTCAGTGAGGATGTGACCGACGTTGAACGAATCAGAGAAACCTTGCAAGTGGGTCATTTTTTAGATACTTTATCTCGAACCCAGTCAGGCACCCAGATGGCAGCACCTATTTAAAATATGGCGGACTGATGAGTGATTAGGATAATCGATTAAGTTCGTTCCACACCACTTCAAGGCAACACCACCATAAAAAAAGGGGAAAAAAAAGCGAGACACTTTGTAGCAACGCTTTTGAGCAAAAAATCAAGTTTTAGAAATACCTGGCGCCACCTAGGGAAAAAAGGGTTCGAAGATTATCAGGATGAAACAGTGCGCGCATTAGGAAGGAGGAGTAAGGAGATTGTCTTAGCACGAGCTCTGGGGGCAAAAAGAGCCACAGTGCGCACACCACAGACGTTGCGGGAGCCCAATGTAGGTCACTGTTGCTCAGTGGAGCCAGCAAGATGTAGTTTCCTTGATCGAGAGAGTGCCCGCTCTCGCTAGAGCACGGACTCACATTTTTTCTTTATACCAGAACCTCCTGCACCAGCAATTTCCGAAAATGGTTTATTGCGCCGTGCAAAAGGGGTATGCGTTCGTCATAAATCTCGCCCGAAGTCAACTTCTTTGGATCGGAAACTGTTCTTGAACCGATGGACAATTTCATAAAGTCTCCGGTTCAAGAGGTTCTGACATGAAAACACGTGAACAATGCGCGGATTAGGAAGGAGCGCTCCAGAGCGTATTTGAGGGCGAAAAGATAAGCCACAGAAGGAAGAAAATAGACTTTGGGGGAGCTTAGACGGATCTTGCTTTCGTCGTGGAGGGAGTGCCCGCGCTCGCTCGAGCACGCGTTCACATATTTTCATGCCCAAACCTCCTCAACCGGCGACTCCCTGAAATGGTCCATTCGTCTGTGAAAGGGCCAATGTGTTGCCACGTGAGGGGACTTAGAAGTAGCGCTCCGTGTTTCTATTTTTTATAAGATGTCGGTCAGTGTTTCTCTGTTTTCTCCGTTCTAGAGTTGCATCCCTTGAGGATAGGCGGAAATTTTCGTTCAGAAAGTTGTATAGTTCTACAAATTCAATCATTAAAAAAAAGTCACATGTTTTATTGCGATCACTATTTTATTCTCTGCGCTTGCGGCATTAAGTTCCCAATCGTAAACATCGGAGCCACGTAAGCACCGGTGTCATTACATTAAATTAACGCGCGAGGCCAAGGTGTCCCAGAAAATAATTTGAAAGGAAGTTCGCCAGCGGTCGGTGTTTGTTGCTTACACGACACCCTTATTGGTAAACATCATCGGATAATTTGGTTAAAGTCGAAAGGCTTCCAGAGACGTAGCAATCTGGGCCTACACGCGCAGCGAAGAAAAAAGAATAAACACCGGACGGTCGGTATTAGGGTTCTGTAATCGCAGAAGGCGTGCGTCCCAATCTAAAGATTAGGACTGATCCGTTTGCGAGATTGAGGTGTAGATCCAATTGATACAGGGCGAAAAAAAAAAAGAAACGGCGTTGAGTCACCGGATTATAATCCAGTGTCCACGTTCGAGGCCCACGCCGCCGGACCACCACCGGACGAAAGCCTATCTCGACGTAGATGCGATTCGTATCGACGCTCTGTAGCCTCCTTCAGAGCCCCCGTGACACACAATTGGACGGAGACCCGCGCGTGGAAAGGATGGAGCCGTGCAAACGGTCGTCTGGCCCGGCCCAGCCGACTTTTCGACGCAGTGTTTTTTCCTCCTGCACACGCACGCGAGACGTTCTTCCTGCGCGCTCGGATTAAATGTGCCGGTTTCGACGGGCCGACGCCGCCGCTCCAGCGCAACTCTGAGACCGGCCGCCAGGTACCGTTCTACTTCGCGCGCTTCTTCGGGAGGGTTGCTTGTTAACCGCTAACCCTAAACCGTGGTCAAATTGCCAATACATCGTACAAAAGACAGTCCTCACGCAATGCCTAGGGCGTGTTTGTTTTGTTCCCTCGTGTCCTGTCACGTTGATTGTATAAGAACTGTATTTAGATATGTTAGACGCATGGCGAAGTTTGCGTGCTTCGTGTGTGCTTGCGGCTTGTCCAGATACAATTCTATCGTCATGTCTGTGTCTTTGGTATGTCGTGACAAAAAAATCCGTGCCTTGAATTTTAAACGCGATCTGGGGTTTTGACAAAGCGAGCATTGATCAACGATTCCTCGCTGGCGAAACGCGTGATCAACCATCGCAATAGGACGAAACTAGTGACCAACGATTTTATACAACGAAATTCTTACATAACGAAATTCGTGGTCAACGACTTTAGAATAACGAATCTCGTGATCAACGATTTTTATATAACGAAACTTGTAATTCACAATTCTTATATAAAGAATCTCGTGATTACCGATTTTTATACAACAAATCTCGTAATCGACTCTTCTATTTATAACGAAATTCATAGGAACATGAATCACTGGTGTGTTGCAGTGACATATGCGGGGCGTTGCGTTTGCCAACATTTCGAAAGGTGACGCATGCAGTCACCAACTGTAGCGCCAGTGCCAGTACCGATTTCGTAGTTACAGTGTCTGCGGATTTCTTTTTTGTTTTTTAGCCATGTCATTATAACGGTTCTTTACGAACGACGACGAGTATGCTACCTTGTGCCTAAAGACGCGTCGTTATCGGTTTGCCGTCGCCCGACGCAAATGTGTCGTCAGAACCAGACGTCCATCATTGTGGCTGGCGGGTTTTGCAAGTCAAATGTCCCTGGCGCAGAATTGAGGACTCGTCGGTTTCCTCAATGCCAAGGTGTATATATGCATGTAGCACGGAGCCGACAGTCGGGGAAGTTTGTCGCAGCCGCTCATAGCCTGCTCGCTGCGACAGACGTCGGGCACTGCGATGGCTTGCGACGTCACCGATTTCTGCTACGTCATTCGGACGATTGACTTTAATTTTGGGTGTGCAGTTTTTTGATCTCGCTACCTTTACGAGGTTTTTACCTGTCCGAAGTGCCGAAATGACTGTGTACTAGCTTGACCTCCCTGAAAGCCAGGCACGGAGCCAGGATTTTATTTCGGGGGAGGGGGAGGGGGGGCGCCCATGACAAAATGCTGTATGAGGGGGGGAGAGGAGGTCCCAGCAAAATGAAAGATTTCGGGGGGGGGGGCGAGCGCCATGCCCCCCCCCCCCCCCTGGATACGTGCCTGCTGGAAGCTATGGTAACTTATAACTAGTTTATGCTGTAAATTACCTTTAAGAACGACGAGAGATTGGGAACCAAGAAGCAATGCGATAAGACCTTTCTCGGGTTAGTCATTTCTTTCTAAATCAAACTAAGACAGATTACAATAAAAAAAAGAGGTATTGTCATTTAATACGTCTCGAAGAGTATAAAACTTGTAAAATGGAAAGCTAAGTAAAGTAAAAAATAAAAAATAAATAAAAATAGTAACAAAATAGCATGACGGTACCGTGAGTCAAACTGGGCATACACCCTTGACACCGCCGGATGATTTGCAGCAAGTGAGATATTGTCATGCGTAGCTGGAACGTCAAATAGGATGTCAGGTGAATTCCCAAGACCGCCGCGGAGATGCAAAAAAAGACAAAAACAAACACAATAAAAATCGCAAAGAGCCGCACATACGGGAGAGTGCGTTGAACCCGGACTTGACTCGCGTAAGGGGCGCGCGTGCGTGTATGTGTGTCTCCGTAACATCAAAGTAAGATGTAGGTTATATGAAGGACCCTAGAGTTGGCCAACGAGCGCGCAAAGACTTTGTGTTTGAAGACGACGACAAAACAAGCGATCATGGCGGCAAACGTTTTCCGTCTCCTGTTTGCCAAGGGAGGCCCTCACTGTCTCCCCCGCGCGAGCCCAGAATGTTTGTTTTTCTTTCGTCGTGGTCTGACTGATTGTCTGGCTCGTCCTCCTTGCATCGGAATCGCAAATCCGGAAAACCTGCGACCACTTTTGCCTCCCCGTATGATTTCCGTCTGGAATGTTGCGGATGGTTTATGCCTCCACCAGATCGCATCGTGAGGACGATCGTTTGAGGCAAGCGGAAAACCGGCTCTCTTCCGTCGAGCTGTGTTGCGGGTGGGTCATTTCGATGTTCGAATGTAGGTTGCGTCAATGTAACCGTCTGTTTTTTACGGCAGGCGCGTTTTTTTCTTCTCTTTATTCTCTTGATACCCTAGGTACCGGTGTGCGTACACTAGAGTAATGGTCTCTTATGTGAAGATGTGTGAAGGCTTTGGGTCAAGCAGCGTCGCGGATCGTGGTATTACGTGACCATGAATCAGTATTCACGCATCGTGTGCACACGTACTTGATGCAAAGAAGGGCCCCAGCCGATAACTTTATTGTCGGCATGCCCTCGCGGCTTTTCTAATGTTGGCAGCGCGATGGTCGATGCAACCGGGATGAACCGATGCTAACAGAACGAAACAGGAAAGTGGCTACGAAGCGTAGACAATTTTTCTAAAACTCGAATGTGCCTTTTATCCACGCGTCAAGTTGACTCGTACGCTTCTCACGTACTTCATAAATCGCGCCACGGTTCCATCGAAAGCGTCGTAAACGACTACGGCTTCAAAGATTCCACACGGTTGAGTCATTTGGGGACTTTTAGTAGATCGCTTCGGTCCCTCCGATAACAATACCCTATAAAAATACCACGCATACGCAAAGACGTCGGCGGAGTATCGCGTATATCGTTACTGAGGTATCGGAGCGATCTACTAAAACTTTTCAGTGCTATTTGTGCTTAAAATGCATGTATTTTAATTTCTGAAACAAG
>JAZHYW010052574.1:0-28724 GCA_037355805.1 Ixodes ricinus
AGACCGCTATCAATCCGGGCGCGCGCTTCAGAGCATGCTTCGAAGTGGCAGCGCGCAGGCTCCCGTAACAAACAGCGTTGCATAGAAAACAGTACCCACTAAAAGCCTCTACTGTTGCTCGGTTGCTAGCCAATTGTGGTCACTGCTGCCATTTAATCTCTGCCGTTACCGAATGTGAGCTCATTTAATTTTCTTGAAATGTATGTTTATTATGTAGCCCTTGGTATACTGTCTCGCATGGACTACGAAGTCCCAGCGACAGTGTGTGTGTGTGTGTGTGTGTGTGTGTGTGTGTGTGTGTGTGTGTGCGTGTGTGCGTGTGTGTGTGTGCGTGTGTGCGTGTGTGTGTGCGTGTGTGTGTGTGCGTGTGTGCGTGTGCGTGTGCGTGCGTGTGTGCGTGTGTGTGCAGTGTGCGTGTGTGCGTGCGTGTGTGTGTGTGTGTGTGTGTGTCTCTCTCTCTCTCTCTCTCTCACTCGCACACACTTAGGGCTTTCCTCACACAGCGTACACGTGGTGAACTGATCTTCGCAGAAGCCAGCTTCGTCCTACTTCCCCCGGTGTTGGGTGAAAACGTAAAACCGAGAACACGGCGTGACTCCTACCTTCGCTTGACACGAGATTCTCATTGCGGCGCGCCTTGGCAACCGTGTCGATCACGCGCATTGCCCGTCTTCGGCAGTTTTTGAAGGTTTGCAAGATTCCTAACGCTGTAGTCGCTTGATTTTGTTCGATTTGATTAGACGCGAAGAGGCGGGTGCACTTTCTGAGGATTTCCGTTTCCCTTCATAGCAAAAGCACAGAAGAACACCGCCAAAGCTCCAGCATGCAATTTTACTACTAATGTTCAGCGCTGCAGGACACCAAATATTTGACAACCGCATTCCTTCGTTTGCAGGCATTTAAGGATCAAGTCAAACATGAAGAGAACAAATTTGCAAACAATTGACAGGTTTTTCTGCATGGCCCCCAAGAAAAGTTTTCTAACCGGAATTGAAGACACCCACGGAGCACCGTCATCTCCAACTTTTGAGGCACCAGAAGATCAGTCTGGAGATCTTCAACCGGGGTCCTGTCGTCCGTTGACATCTATTGAGGGTGATTGTTTGAACCACTTAGCAGGGCCTGCAAGTTCATCTAACGGCACTGAAGACCATCAAAGTGATGGTCGCGGCAGTTCAGTACATAGTGGTAGCTTCTTGGTGACAACATCGTGCGACATCGGGAACTTTGTTGGGAAGCAGTTAGACGACCACGCCAAACGGCATTTACTAGAACAGCATTGGAGTCCTCCCGAGGATTACATTTTCCGTTCTCGGTGCACATGAAAAGCGGCAAAGAAGAGAAGCGATATGTGAACCACTCACATTTGAAGAAATTTAAGTGGCTCGTGCTCTCAGATAACCGAAAAGTCTCTACTGCAAATACTGCTCGTTGTTCACCGCGGGCAGCCTAGGAGGCTTCGAAAAAAACGTGCCACTCCAAAAGGCTGGTCACGAAGCCACTTGTGTCGTTCGCCAAGCCACTGGGTAAAGACGGCGCGCTTACTGGACATGAGAACAACAAGTACCACAAGGAAGCGGTGCAGGCAGGGAAGGACTTCCTCGCGTGCGTTCGCCACCCCGAGAACGATGTGGCGAACCAGATTTGCAGTCAGCGGCTGCAGCAAGTGAAAGAAAACCGGCGTAGACTTGTGCCGATCGTAGAGTCGATTATTTTCTTGGGTCGCCAGAACATAGCATTTCGGGGACACAGAGACGACGGCGCGCTTCTTCAGCGTGAAAATGCAGGCTCATCGGCCTCCAACGAGGGGAATTTCCGCGAGCTCCTTCGCTTCCGGGTATCAAGCGGTGACACCGCACTTCACGAGCACCTCCCTAGTTCATCATCGAGAGCAACATACATCAGCAAGACGACCCAGAACGAACTGATTGAGTGTTGTGGAGACGAGATACTTGCGATACTCATGCAGTGGGTACATGAGGCAGGTATTTACAGCCTAATGTTTGACGAGACAACTGACTTGTCACACACATCGCAGCTGAGTCTCGTACTGCGGTACGTGCACAAAGACAAAGTACGAGAGGACTTCGTTCAGTTCGTCGACCCTCGTGATGATGCTGAAGGTTCCGACTCTTGTACTGCTGAGCCTGCCCTGACCGGAAAAGTTCTTGGTGAAAAGGTCATGCAAATGTTGAGAAACTTGGGGCTTGACCTGGAGAAGTGAATTGGCATAACAACAGATGGCTGCAGTGTTATGACGTCGGAGTTGTGTGGTGCCGTAAACGAAATCAGGCAGCATGCTCCGAATGCAGTGCGCTGCCCGTGTTTCAACCACGCCCTCAACTTGTCGTTGTCAAAGCCATCACGAGTGTAAGCTGTCAGAAACGCTGCAGGATCCATGAAGGAAGTAATTTCTTTTTCACGGCATCATCGAAGCGAAGCAAGGTGCTTAAAGACACCCTTGGAAGCCATCTGAAGAGACTCTGCGAGACGAGGTGGGTGGACAGACATGACAGCGTCATCCAATTTCGACAATCTCTACCGAGTGTGTGCAAGGCCCTTGACGTCATGGCCAAATGGCGAGAAACGAAGACCGCTACTAAGGCAAAGATACTTCGCGTCGCGCTTAGTGATGACGAGTTAATAGTGTCCATTGTTTGCTTGTCAGATCTGCTGGCGCACACTCTGCCACTAAGTCGTCTATTTCAGAAGGAGTGTGTTGACATCCACGAGGCAAGAAATGCTCTAGGAGATACAGTACAAGACCTTGCTGACAGAAGAAGCCACGGCCAAGAGGCGTTTGCGCCTCTTTACAAACCAGCCGTAGTGCTCGCAGACGCGCTTGATGCGGACATACTTCCACCGCGAGTCACGATAAGACAAACTACAGGTTTAACGTGTCTACTTCAAACCCGGAGGACTACTACAGGCAGTCTGTCTACTTGCCAATACTATACAATGTGCTGGAGGACCTCAAGTCGAGATTGTCAAACGAAGCGCTTAGCGTTCAAAGCCTTTTCGTCTTTATACCGTCGTTTCGGCGAAGCACCGCAGAAGAGGACTATATCACAGAAATCGCAGGTCTCGCTGAACGATACTGCTCTTACGTCGGGCACGAGGCGACGACTGCCAAGGAGCTCATCGGAGCTGAACAGCGGTTGTGGATGGCGAAGTGGAAGCGCGAGAGCGAAGGAGGGGCGACCGTCCCTTCGACTGCAATCGGCGCACTCGGCGTGTGCGACGATGAAGTTTATCCATCTTTCAAGAAATTCTTGTACCTTCTAGCCACGCTCCCCGTGAGCGTCGCCAGCGCAGAGCGGTCCTTTTCAACGCTCTGTCGCCTAAAAACGTGGCTGCGTTCAGAGATGGGCGAGACTCGTTTGATAGGCCTGGCCTTGTTGAACATCTCACAGAGACATCACAATTAACAACGAAAGCATGATCGATCGTTTCTCAAGCAGGAGCAGTGTACGATGAAGGCTTGAAATTGTTGTGTAAACAGAACTGGTAGTTCCTGCCTTCGCATGTTGTTCCATGGTGAATTGACATTTCTGGGTATCTTAACGGCTTTGATTATCTTAGTTTGTTTTCTGAGTACCGAAGCCTGCTGCCTCCGTGTGAATTCCACCCTCTATTGCACTGCTAGATAGCAGTAGCGTCATGTAAAAAATAAACCCTACTTCGGTACATGTACCTGTATGAACTATATACGGCGTTCCTTTCCGGTAACTTCAAAATAACACATGCCATTCACCAGTGGTGCTGAACCACGTGCAGCGATTTTCAGAGAAAAACTTCGTCCGGCGATGTTGTCTTCATCAATTAAATGAAATCAACTAAACATCAATTTTCGCCTAGCTCACAAACGTGAGCAAATTAAGGAAAGTTCCACCGACAGCGTGCACACTCGATTGAATGAAATGATGCATTCATTGAGTTAAATCCGCTAGTAAAGAATCTCCGGGGAGGATCCTCGAAAAACGCTGTTAAGTCGTATAGTTAAATGAACCCGTTCGTACCGAACACAAAATATACATAGTTAACCACTAGAATCTATATTAGGATTCTAGTAATATTACAGCACGTAGCACTGTTAATTATGCTACGAATCTCGTTTTTCTTTCAAGGCAAGGAGAACTACCACAACAGCAGCTGTATGATATATTTCGGAATGGAGGGAAATGACCTCTTCCTTCCTCAAGAAAAAGAAAACACAAAAAAACGAAGAGGATTGAGTTCGTCTACGAATTACGGAAAATACCTTTTTTTTCCTGGTCACGGATGATACCACAACTATTTTTTCCTCTGTGACGGGTATTCTTATCATTCCAGTCAACACAGTTTTTATAGCCTTCACCATCAATGTCATTAACTGGTGCATGATTTCGGAAGACGGACGTAATCTTGATTTTTCTTGCCCCCAAAATCAGTTCTGGATCACCTGCTGTTAGCCGCTAAAAGCCAGTCGTACATAACCTCTGGTGTATTCATTTCGACGACCTTGAGCACAAAAGTGCGCTCTTTTCATTGATTTTCTGATGCTGGCTCATTGGTAATCATCTTGAACGTTCCTTTTTTATTTTTATTCAAAGTTCAGGCATATCGTCAGATGGATCTGGCGAGGTTTAGCCAGCCGTCATGCAATATCTGATTTCATGCGGTGGAAGGATGTATTCAGTCATCTTTGTTTTGGTACCTCGTGTGTAGGGTATTTTCCTCATTCTGACGTGGTTAGCAATCTTATTGTTCTATATTGAATTAATTACCGCTGAACGTGGGTTTTTTCAACTATGAAGAAAAATTTTAAAGTTAAAGTTACAAAAGGCAAACCCTGTAATTTATGGACTGGTGCAGTTACAATTTATCACAAGTGGAGCTGACAATTTTACGGAAACAAAATTATTATTATATGAAACAGATATTTTTGAAAAATATATATTTTATTGATTAAATGCTGTTGCGACGACTTTTAAAGATATTGTAAAAAATGGCAAATGGATTTATGAAGATATTGATTACCAAATGCAGCGCTGATTTTTGGGACATTTCACAGGATCTTGAACGTTATCTCAGGATTTCTATGAAAACACACACACAAAAAAAAAAAGGTTGTTACGACAAAATTTTAAGCAATATATATGGGTCTGGATAGTCCGTAGTCGTTTTGGGTGATCTACCGACTAGAGTCAAGTTCCTCTACTACCGACGACAGAACATTCTCGCTTTTTAAACGAAATTTCACCGTAGCTTTTAAAAAAGCGAATGCTACACTGACGCCTGCGTGTCAATAATAGGGAGTTTCGTAGATCTCGGTCTACGAAAACTCCCAATCATAAGTGACGGGCAAGTATACCGTGACAGCGCATCCCAGGAGGAGCTGATGATAGACGTTACGGAGTTTTCGTAGATCGTTTTCGCCGTCCCGCAACGCTCTCCGCAGCCCGCTACGATATGAAACTTCTACAGTCAAGGCCATCGGCGCGCAGGCGCAATAGCGACGTCTTCGTCGCGGAGGGCGTCTCGCTGGAGAAAACGGTCTACGGCTCTCGCACCCAGCGGCGTAAACTTTCCATTTTCCCGGAGAGGTTGCTGCTAAGCCGTTGCAAAACTATCGATAGTACTATCGATAGTATCGATAGTCGCCAGAAATCTGACTATCGATAGTCAAAAAACTATCGATGGTACTATCGATAGTCGACTATCGAAAAACTATCGATAGTACTATCGATAGTCGACTATCGAAAAACTATCGGTAGTACTATCGATAGTCGACTATCGAAAAACTATCGATAGTTCTATCGATAGTCGACTATCGAAAAACTATCGATAGTCGACTATCGAAAAACTATCGATAGTACTATCGATAGTCGACTATCGAAAAACTATCGATAGTACTATCGATAGTTGACTATCGAAAAACTATCGATAGTCGGCTATCGAAAAACTATCGATAGTACTATCGATAGTCGACTATCGTAAGCCTATCGATAGTGCTGTCGACGGTTTACTATGGATAGTTTTGCGACACTAGTAGTTTGCGTCGCTCCCTCTTCTCTTTTTCTCGCTTTATTTTTTCAAATGGGATACCCAACTAGCCCAAGCGCTTAAGGCCCTCTCACACTAAGGCAACACGACGGCAAAAGCAACACAACACGTCCGACAGTCGGGCAACTTGTTGCTTGCTCCCCGTGTTGTCCTGCAAACCTGTCACATCGCGGCAACAGCAGCACAACATGGACGACAACTAAAATGTTGCCTCGGTATGACAGCTTTCGGCAACAAAAACAGCAGCAACTTGTGTTGGACAACGTGTGTTGCCTTGATAGCTGGCTGAGCTAATTTCGGGCCGGCAACACGACAACATAGATAGCTTCGATGGCAGAGCTAGTTCCCTATGAATAACGTCTTACTTAAATGAAGGCTTGGAAAACGTTAGATAATAATAATTAAGGCTGGCATGCAGCTAAAATATTTTTATGAATGTTGTTACTGTGTTATTACGGAAAGCGATTGTCGAAATGGTCACAGCTAGGGTCGTGAACGTTCAGACTGGTGTTGAAATTAGAACCGTCGAGAGACCAGCTCACATTACTGCCAGTGAAATAAAATGGCATGCCTACCCACCCTCTGATAAAGTATAATAAAAATAATCCTGGAAAGCGAAGATTAAAAATGACCGCATCTCCACGTGGTGAATGATGTTGATTGGGGCGAAGCTCGGGTGGTGCTGATGATACTGATATTGGTCACAGGTATTGCTGCTTGCTGTCGGCGTTGACGCTTTGCCGCCGCTTCCCGAGCTCTCAACTCCGAGTCCGCTTGGCGTTTTTGACGCTGTGCAGCAGCTTCTCGCGCCCTGGTCTCTGGAGCAGCTTGCTGTCTACGTAGACGCTGAGGCGGTGCATGCCGAGCTTTTCGGTCCTTTTCATTCATGGCAGTTGGAGAATGTGTGGTTTTCTTCTTTTTCTTTTTTTTTAAACAGACAGATGAGATGGCATCTCAGAACCCCTACTCTTCTTTTTAGATGCGGAGCATCTCTTGCTCGGGTCTATGTCCCGCGGCCTTGTAGTCCGCACTCGCACTACGCACGCGCAACTCTCCTCCTTCCTCTCTCCAACAGCTGCGCGTTACTCTCTCCGCTCTCTCTCTCTACCAGCTGCGTCCACTTCGCGTGCGTTCGCTTCTACTCACACCGCGCGCGCACGCGCAACTCTCCTCCTCTAGTCTCCTCTCCTTCAAGTGTGAAAAAAAATAAACGGCGAGCGCCGAGCGTTCCAAGTTTCTCTGCCGCGAGCCGCGACGAAGGCTCGCGTAGGGGGTTACGCTAGGGACGCTAGGGCAGTCGGTGGCGCCATCTCTCGACGTCAGCACGCAACTGACTTTTTCCTCGGAACCAACACGATGCTCCGCATCACCCCATGGGCCATGGTTCCCCTCGGGAAGATGGTGTAATTTTTTCTTCTTTTTCTTTTCTCATAATGTTTTTCCATCTTTTCTTTTGCCCTACACGAGCACGTGAGCATGTGCTCACATGCTCGTGAGCACGTGATCTCACGAGCAGAAGCACGAGCGCCCGACGCCGGCCTACGGCGGACGGACATACGGACATGGCTAGCCCCTAAGAAGCTTCGCCCCTAAAAATCGAAGCATTAAAACGACCACTCTGATCATGGTTGTTGATGTTTGGAGCTTGGAAACAGCCGCTACCGGACACCTGATTCGTTTCAAAAATACCCAGGACGTTTTGGGGAATGAAGCGATCACATAGCAGGCGGTAGGTAAAAGCGTTGAAAAGTTTTATTCCACCGATTGTTATGAAGGCCGATCGTGTCGGTGTCGCAGTTTTGAAACGCTGTCAGTTCAGCTCAGCACCACGCTACAAAAGACGCTTTAGGGTACTGCCGGTGCTTACTCAATTTTACAGTAAATTATGAATTGCACAAAAGAAAGAACCGGACCGTGAACCGGACAGAAACACTTCATACCGGGTGGCGCCAAACCCGAACTTATATCGGCAATCTCACTTTCCTTGGTTAGGGCTATCAGCTTTGTCAGCGAATGAAGAACATTTTGATAAAATAAAGGGTGGAAAATACTCCCCGTGTCAAGTTTTCTAATCACAGTCACTGGTTGATGCCGTCCCGTCGTAATTTCCGGCCCTTCGAACGCACTAGCACTTTGCAGAGTCACATTTCCAGCGACGCCGCGCCGCACACGAACAAAGGTAAACAATCAAGATGGCGGAGTGTTCCTCGTTGTTCCTCGTGTTGTCCCCGCCGTCAGCGCGGTATGACAGGGTTGTCGGACAACAAATCGGACAACACGGTTGCCGGGCGGCAGCAACATGTTGTCCGACTGTTGTTGCCGCGATGTGACAGGGTCGCCGGCAACACGATTTCCTTGTGTTGCCGGATAGAGTTGACCAACTGTTGCCCCAGTGTGACAGGGCCTATACCATCCCAACTTTGGTTTAGCTTTCAGTGATGCCGAAGACGGGAGTTTGGGCGAAGAGAGGAGGAAAGGAGGCGAGCGGCGGTGCGGCAACTGTGTTCGCTCTAGTGGTGCAAAACTATCGATAGTACTATCGATAGTATCGATAGTCGCCAGAAATCGGACTATTAATAGTAATAAAACTATCGATAATGTCGCAGAACTATCGATAGTCGACTATCGAAAAACTATCTAGTACTATCGGTAGTGACTATCGAAAAGCTATCGATAGTACTATCGATAGTCGAGTATCGAAGAACTATCGATAGCCGACTATCGATAGTCGACTATCGAAAAACTATCGATAGTCGACTATCGAAACACTATCGATAGTACTATCGATAGTCGACTATCGAAAAACTATCGATAGTCACTATCGAAACACTATCGTAGTACTATCGATAGTCGACTATCGAAAACTATCGATAGTCGACTATCGAAACACTATCGATAGTATTATCGATAGTCGACTATCGAAAAACTATCGATAGTACTATCGATAGTCGACTATCGAAAAACTATCGATAGTACTATCGATAGTCGACTATCGATAGTTCTGCGACACTATCGATAGTTTTGGAAAAACTATCGATAGTATCGATAGTCGATTTATCGATAGTTTACATCCTGGATTGCTGCGCGTTACCTTTTCGCCAGAACTGAAGATTGAAACTAACGAAAGCGCACTGCTGAGATTCCCATTTCCCATGTATTTTGTCAATAAAGACAACGTCATTGTTTGTTTACGCGCCTACCGAGAAGCTCGTTACATGGCACGTAAACAGCGTCTCGAATAAGGATCATGGCCCGGGCCGAGAGGGAAAGGTGCTGCCCCCCCCCCCCCCGGATCTCGCAGGGGCTGACGTGCAGTCTACGCCTATGGCCACACCGATGATACGCGTTATCTACACCGACGCTGATTGGTTCACAGAACCTTGGCTTTCCCCTTTGCCAGGATGTGGTGAAACGGAGTTTAGTAAGGTCAACGGGACAGACGACAAGAGTTAGTTCTGAGTTGATGGAAAGGATAAGAGGAGGGCGAGCCTGTTTATCGTCGGTAGCTTGCGACGTCACCGAGCCTTCCAGGTACACTGCGGCCTTGGCAATACCATCTTACATTTTTATATCACATATTTTGTTTGTTTGTTTTTATTCTACTGGCCGCTTATTGTTCGTAGTTGCGTCATCAAAAAAATCTCGTTTCTAAAGTTGTCTTTGTTAAATACCTTTCGCAGTCACCTAGCGCAGCAGCTGGCTGCAGACTCTAGTCGGTCATTCTTCTCAAACTTAATTCCCTTCTTTTCGTTCCATTTATTTATTTATTTTTATCGCGAGGTTCCAGCCAATTTAGCGTATCCGGTCGTGTGCCAGCGATCACGATCCGGCCGCACACCGTTCCATCATAACTTGGCAAACGGCGAACGCTTTGCTTCCCCGTCAGCCAATCAGGGGGACGGAAAGAAGCACGTGACTCCTCTCCCCGGAAGGAGTTCACTAAGACGGTGCCTTTTGTCCCTAGAGAGCCTAAATCTGACAGACAGAACAACTCAAACCACGAAGAGCGTTTGCATTTTAATGGCAGACGTCTCCAGTGCAGATTGGTAGCTCACGCGCATGCGTGCCTTGCCGCTTTCCGAAGGTCACGTGACACCCATACGGCATTGGATTGGATTGGCTTCGATGACTCGTAACGTCCGCTTTCGCTTCCTCCTCTCACCTCGCAAACGCGGTCCGTGGATCACGTGACCACGAGGCGAGCAGTTAAAAACACTCTCAAATCTAGGCGCCCTAGCCTTTGTCGCGTGCATCTCTCCAACGCCCCGATTGGCTCGCTGGTAGCCTTAGCCTTCGCCGTTTGCCAAGTTGTGCTGAAACGGAGTTGTCTGCATCGGTGTGCTTAGACGTGAGAGTGTCTCCGACCGTTCGAACGGAGTCACGTGGTCTATGGACCACGTTTGCTGCACGAAGAAGGAGGAGAAAGCGACGGTAATCTGCTAGCGTCTCCAAGCTTTGCTCTGCCTCTCCGCCCGTATGAGCACGAGCAATCAATCCGCGCAAGTGTCTGCCACAAAAGTGCAAGCTCTCTCCGTGTTTTGAGTTGCTCTCTCTCTTCAATCTGGGCGCTCCAGTCTGCATCAAGGCCGTGCGTGACAGGATATGGAGACAAAACCGTAGAGTCACGAATGGTACTCCAGCTGCACAAAGAAAAGTTGGCGTACGGCCTCGCTTGAAACGAGATCGTTTCAATGGACCATTTCACTTTTTGATGCGCCGTGGATTTCACCGCTTCTGCGAGTCGTCTGGCACGTCAATGTTCGGCCACGGCACAAAGATATATCAGGTGAGAGAAGTGCGTAACAAATAAAATGTAGTTTGAATAATAATTCGAGCGAACGAGCGAACAATCATTCTGAACAGGCCATTGATAGTGAAATTGTGATGGAAGCGTCCGTATCCGGACGCCAAAATGTAGTACATGTCCTGTTTTTTTGTTTGTGTTTTTTAGTTTGTTTGTTTAAAGCGATAGTGATCTCAATTGAGGAAGAGTGTATAACAGGGAGTCTTATGTTGGTCTGCACGTTTGAATAGTATATTGAAATTTGTGAATTTTTGAATCAGTTTTTAACTGTATATAAGATAATACTCAAAGCGCAAACGCTTCTGATTTCTTCTTATGAATAATATTTATAGGTTCATGCTGCCGTGTCCAATCACCGGGGGAGGGGGGGGGATTAGGTGGATTTAATTTACTTTAAATCAATTGCGAAGCCCTGCAATTTAAGATGAATGTAAAGCTAGATGGTGGATATTCCTTCTAGAGATATCGAAAGAAAAGTTGTAATAATAATAATAATAATAATATCATAATAATAATAATAAAAGTGTTTCAATGGCCCATGGGATTAGTGTTTTTATTAATCAAAAGCGTTGTGGACCCTTAGAACGTCTTATTTAACGAACAAGAAAGAAAAATCGTTCAAATTGCTCATTTCTTCACTTGTCCAATGAAATGCCATAAGGCCCACAAGAGCATTCATTCACAATTACTTGAAAATGGTAACCTGTTGAGCCATTGGAAAACCTCGGTTTTTGTTTCTGACTCTTGACTGAGGCAAGTGTTTCCTTCAATATGCAAAACAAATTACCCATGAAGCCTCGTTTTCATGGCAGGTTATTGTGTGGTAGCATGCAAAGCTGATTATTGTGATTTATTTGAAAGTTAAGCAGGGTTATTTGCACCGTGGGGAGTGTCTACCTGAATGTGAAAGGTCGTGGTTGGGCGAAAATAGTCGATTTACCCGACTTTCTTGACTTTCAAATGAGAAAATGACGCGTGAGAATTCAGTCCGGAACACCAGTTCAATCTTGTTTTACGCTCGGAAACACCTGATTATCGGATCCCATTCACCGGCGTTTCAGCTTTTTTGCGAGGTGTGGTTTATGTTATGAGGTGCTAAAAGCAAACTTCGCCGCGATTGCGCTTCCTTGTAGACGAATTTCAAAAATGGCGCTGCGACGTCGTCACGCGGACTATTTGGCCAGAGGGCGCAAGTCACCTAATTCGATTCAGAAGGAACAGACGCCATGCGTCCACCATCCACTCAAAGCTGCAGCGGCTGTCGGCGCGCGCGTTTATTGCGTTTCCTTTGTTTTTGTTTCGTCTTGTATGGCGGAGGTCATGAGAGCTTGGGAAAAGCGGAACAGTACTTTCCGTAATGCCAATGACCTTACGCCATCCTCGTAAAGTGCGCGAGTCGTTTCTAAAACGTGTCACCGATCTCGCTCGCCGATGCCACAAGACTATGTGAGTACGGGCAAGACACGGGCCGTATGGCTAGCCCCTTGCGTTTATGCCCCTGTTTATTTCGTATGTGATCACAGATCTCTTGCATAACCCGGCGTTCACTTATTCAAATACACGCACGGGATGAGGGATGTAACGGTGCAGACGTATGCTCTGGAGGAAGCTGGAAAATTGGTGCAGCGGATCGATTGCTTGCGGTGATCCCGGGCTGAGCTCAATTTCCGTGACTGTCGGATATGATTTACGCATTGGCGTTCTCTGGAGTCCGACCGGTCTCCGTAAGCCCTTGTTATACTCCGAACGGTATGCGCCGATGTCACGGTTGTGATGGATTGAGATCTGTGTGTTCGCGAACCGGTAAAATATATCCGCTTCGGCCCCAGTCCTTTGTGAGCCCTTTCCCCCAAACCTCGTTCAGCTGCGCGATTATCTCGCCTTCTTCGAAAGGAATGCCGAAAATTGGTCTAGCGCAGGTGTTCGCAGTGTACGAGGAACGTTCGGCGAACGCCATACACGGTGAACGCAAGTGAGGAAAGCAAGTGTACTAGTTTCGTTCTCAAGCGCCGTAAGTCTGTTTTTCTCTTGCTTAATTTGGCGGACCATCTTGTGGTCGGTCTTCTGTCCAGCGTCAGTTGTAACAAGCGCACAATACAAAAGTAAATGCTAGTGCCAAACAGTGAAAGTTTCTACCTAACTGACGATGTTAGTGTGTTCAACAACGACACTTCCATTGCATAGGGTACAGTTTACTCATTTCCTATATTCAAAATCCTTTGGTGCCAGAACACTTCTATGTGACTTGACTGATGTATAGAAGTGCAAGGTTGAGGGTGAAACATTAGCGAAAATAACTTGACATGAGCATGTACTTTGAATCGGCGTATCAGAAAACTTCACATAAACTTAAATTTTGACGCTTTCTGTGGTTCATCATATTCTTTCAGGACAACCTTTCATTCAAGAACTAGAGGATTGAATCATGAAACTTTAGATTGAGTGTAATTTGAAATTATTCATGGAGGTGCAGCTCTTTCGAAGATGTCAAGTAGCCCCAAGAACGCGAGATCAGTCTCTCAAAATATCACAATCTTAACTCTGAGATGAGGTTTAGGTTATGATGTTTCATATCCAGCTCATCTGCACACATCCTCTTCTTGCAGCTCTCTAAGTGATGCGTAATACCATTCCTTAAAATTTAATTGCATGGTGCTTTTAAGCTCGAAATTATTTTCTTACGGTATCTTGCCCGCTTTACCTTCAGCCCTTGGCACTTATAGCAGCATCTAGAGATAACTATACACTCCTTTCTGTCAACCGTAATTGAGTGGCAACAAGAACCAGCTATACTAACAGTGACATCTTGAGACTGATAGAGTTGCTTATAATGCAAATAAACTCCACACTTTCTGATTGGGCATGGGGAGAGAGAGGAGAGTTTCGAGGAAGATGAGCACCCATATCATAACATAACCGATGGTAATAGGATTCTGCAAAGCGTACCACCATAAGAACCCTGAAACTAATTGTCAGAGTAAATTTTTGGAAGGAGATTTTGTGAACTATCTTGCTTGGCATCGATTCTCAATGTCAGGGTAATTGAGCAGCTGCTCATCAACCGGCACTAGCCCATGGCCCATGCACTCTAGCTTATGCTCAAAGCCGATGTGCTACTAGAACATAGGCAAGTTTGATGCTGCGCAGAAAGACGTACAAAATGGCAAGTGTATAAACCAAGCTCGACCGGAAGGAACCTAAGAGCTTTTTTTTTTTTTATGGTAAACCAGCTCCATTGGGACTAGAAAGTACCTAGAGAGACGAGCGTTTGCCCGTTTATTCCACTGGGTGCGGGACGGCAAACATCTTGGCTCACCTATTTTTTCTTATTTCAAGCAGAATAGCAACACATGAGACGTGGTAGAGGCAGCGGAGGTGTGCAGCCACCATTATAGGTCCACCCACTCTACGTTTTGTCAATATGAAGCTGATTGCACGGCCAGAAAATCTCTCTTTCCTCCAAAGTTAATCTGACCGCTTGTCCCTTAGATCTGGAGTTCTCAAATGTTTCCTTATCGGGGAGCCCCTGTCGCACTCGATACACAGCAGACCGACCCTTCCTGGCCTTGGCGTCGATTTTAACGCAGTAGTGCAGAAGCCTACAGACCTTGTAAGCAACAATACACATACTAGCGAGCGCTTCGCTCATAATTGTGGATCATCGGATAGCTCAGATGTACTCTTATAGTGCCTACACTGGAAAAACTTCACTTGGTGGCAGGAACGATCAAGGAAATTTGGGAACTCGGCGGTCCCGATGAGGGTGCTCTGGGGAACCCCCTAGGTTCCTAGGAGCCTAATTTGAGAACCCGTGCCTTAGACGGAAGTGCGTGCACATGCAGACGGTAGTGCTTGTACATGCGTAACGCTTCTCGGAGAAGGCCCGTCGAAAGCCGTCCTCTTGCCGCTTGCAGAGCCCACTCCCTCTAACTCCACCTTGTTTGTTCCTTCGAAGGACATGAGGAACAGCTGAGGACAAGATGGGAGTGAGCGAGGAGGACGATGTGCCGAGCAGGAAGGGCAACCCACCCTCGGCAGCACGCCATCGTCTACCAGGCGACGGACGCCCCGGCTTGCCCACAATGCCGTGTCCTCGACATGCCATTCTTCGACACGGACTGCCAGGGCTGTCTGGACATCCTCCAGAGCGAGGACACCAGCGTGCCCGAGATCTTTGCCATCCTGCGGCAGTGGGTTCCTCGAACCCAGAAGGACATCAAGATGTTGGTTGGTGAGGTGGGTAAATGTCTGGCGTACAAACTGTCTTGTGTATACTCGTCTCCGATACGATCGAGTGCTGGCGTTGGATCCTTGGTTGTTGGGTTCGGAACCCCCAGCCGAGATGCTCGCAATCTGACAAAACCTTGCATGCAACTGAGCTTGAGGTTGTGCGTGAAGGATTTCTATAGTCCGTTGCAACCCTAGAACGAAGGGCGAGGGTAAGACGGGAGAGGAGGAAGCAGATGAAACGCTAAAGAGAGGAGGAGGTTTCCCCTTCTCTTCTCCAGCGTTCCGTCTGCTTCCTCCTCCCTGGCCCGTCTTACCTCGCCCTCGTTCTTAGGTTGCAACGGACTATAGAATGTCGCACTTAGCCCGTCTCTTTTCTTGAACCGTCCAAGATGCTCTTCATTGGTCTGGAATGCAAGCCCTCAAGAGTTCAATTTTCTCATCTTTTCTTCTCCTCTGTCATGAGCACTTTTTTGTGTCAATGGTTGGACTAGTAGACCCCTAGGTGATCCAAGTTAGTTCTTGGTCCTTCACTGGGGCCTCCCAGATGCCCTGAAATCATTTGTGATGCATAGCTCTGCATCCTTTCATTTTAGGTTGCCTCTTTGACCCTACTTGCATACCGCTTGGCTACTGACATGTCCAGAATCTTGTTTAATAAGAACGCTGGAGTGTTCGCACTTACAAAAGTTACAACGTGCAACATGTCTCATGTCGGTATATGGGTAGCTGCAGTACATCGTGATTAATTTTTCTATGCCGTCTATTTAGAGGAGCCCATATATCAGTTCCTGGATCATTGCTATTTTCGCAAAGGTGCAATACTGTGGTGGATGTATGTTTTGTGAGTTTCAGCGTGTGCAATTTCGTAGGTAGAAAAGTCATAAATTAAATGAACCGCTGGGCTATGGCTGCATACCTTGCTAAGACTGAAGCCACTGCAAGTTTTCAGCGTTCCAAAACTGTGCTACACGCTATGCACTCTTCGGGACCACTCCTGACGCTTGGGTGGGATAGGGATGCTCAACACACTAGTTGAAGGCTCCTCCCAGGCACTGGTACAAAAGTGCTAAAAGCTGGTCCTGTAAATGCCACACAAACGAAATAGTAGTAAGGTAGAGAGTTCAGCTAGTTGGTAGTTGTACATGACTAGGGAAAAAAACAGTGCTATAAAGACGAGGACAAGGAGAAGAAATGTACATGGCAGGACAGGCGCTGACTCACAACTATATGATTTAGTAGAAGAAAACAAAGACGAAAACATAACACAAAAATCTTTCACACATGTGTTTGGCACACAGCCCCGCGACGGCGGGTCCCCCAGTTCATGGTTGGCACGTGCAGAACCTTTATCGTCCTTGTCCTTTGCCTTGTCCTTGTCTTTTTCCCCACATTACGTAAAATTAAAATAGCGTCTCTCTTTTTCAATTTTGCGCAGATCCTGAGGAGGGGCGCCAACGTGAACGACCGGGACGGCCTGACGGACATGACGCTGCTCCACTACGCGTGCAAGGCGGGTGCAGCGGGCGTCGGGGACTCTGGCCTGTGCAACTCAGACGGTGGGGCTCCTGCTGGACCAGGGGCAGACCCCAGCCTGCGCTGTCGCTGGACGGACATGGCCGCCATCCACTATGCCGCCTACTTTGACGTGCCCTCGGTCATCGAGCTGCTGCTCGGGGCGAGCCGCAAGTCCGGTATGTCAAGGGGGTTCTGGAGCGAAGTCCTCAGGTCTGCTCGCGTCTACGCTCCATCTTGTGCCAAGTTTGGACCGCAGCCGACGGAGCCGACCGAGCGGTGTCAGAAGCGCGTCGTCGCAGCGCTCGTCATCTTTGTGCGTTTGTCGTCGCCAGCTAAACCGGTTGCGCAGCGATCCTGCGTTTTCTTTCTGTGTGCGACTGGTTTGGCCGGTAACGGCGAACCCACAAAGACGACTGATGCTCGCGACGGCGCACTTTTGGCACTGCTTGGTCACCTCCGTCGGACTGTGGTGTTTGCTGCGGTCGGACTTGAGTGAAACAGAGTGTGGATCTCCCGACGCCCTGCATGGCAGACAATGCCATATTGTCCGGGCTATGGTTTGTACCCAGCATATAATCCGTAAAAACAAAGCTCAATTTAAAAAAATACATATATATATTTTTTTTTGATTTGATAGTGTTTTTTGGTGCATAGTCTGCACTTGGTGCATAGAGCCGTGCACCTGGCGCCCAATCTGGGAGTAAAAATTTACATGCGTGGCAAATGGGAACAAATGCTGTCTTGTTAGCTCTCAATATTCTTTTGTCGTACATAAATCGTTATTAACACATTTCATCGTTCACAAGATCTGTCACGCCTCGTCATAATGAATGATCTAGAAAAATAAAATTATTGTACAGTCCGCACCGCAAAAAGTTTAGTATTTTAAACATGTATAGTCCGCATACTGTAGTATAATAAATATTTGTGGACATTATTCGCAGAAGGTCAGAGAATGATTGACATGGTGGGTGCAACAGCTTCAAAAAACGAAAAGGATAAAAGGAACAGGTACTGACAAGCGACAACAGCTGTTGTCCTGTGAGTCTGTTCCTTTTATTGTCCTCGTTTATTGAAGCTGTTACACCCACCATGTCAAACTTTTATCAAGTCGTCCCAGTTCAACGCATGTGTCAGAGACAACAAAGTATACTATAAGAACCATGCTGATCCACTAATCTCCTTTGCACAAAATAGGTATATTGTCAACAAAGTACCAAACAAAGAATGAAGTAATTAAGCTCAATTAGCCGTTTTCATGCATAAACAAAGTAAAACAGAGCCAAAATAAAAAGTAAAAAAAATTTAATTTCTTGGTTTGAAAACTTTGAGTAGACCAAGCCATACAAAGATGAGAATGCAACACCACTGCACAACCAGAGATTGCCTACCGTCTTTCTTGAGCTCTAAAAAACGGGCAGCTACAGTCGACATTGACACCTGGGCAATTTGATATTTTAGTAATTTGGTACATTGAACTTCGGTGATTTGCTTATTCGATTTGCTAATTTGCTACATTAAACTTTAAGGTGTCTGCCAGCAGCCTGAGTGTTCGCATGTAAGTACAGTATTGATTTTCACACATTTGTGTTCAAAGGGTACTCCAGCAATTTTTTAGCTACCCAACTAACAATATTTTCGGAATCACCAGCTTTTACCCTTTCCTGTATGCTATTTAGTATCAGCTAAATTCAAAATGGTTATCATGAAATCAGCACATGAAAGTGATGCCAAAATCAGGCATTCGAATATACCTGCGCTTTTCAGTGCCATGACGTCAGGGAAGGCAGGCTTGCAGGTCGAGCTGGCAGTCTGAAAATGGCCTATGTTGAGCATTTGTTCCGTACTGTTGCGCAAGTACTGGAGCGAGCCTCCAATGCATTCATTTGACACCATGAAACTGCTTGTAATCAGTTGGGGAAAAAAGTCTACAGTCCAAAGGAGTGAACCCCCGCCTTCCCCCAACATCGTTTTTATTGTTGCGGGTAAAGACTTCTCTTAAAAAACAAACAAAAAAATGTGGTGAGAACCAAAATTGTAAATTCAGTAACTTTGAGGGAAAAAAAGATTTCGCCCAATATTTGAGTTTCTATTTCAGCGATGCTCTTGGTGTGTTTTTAGCAAATTTTTAGGGAAATCGAGGATCATGAAGAAAACGCCGAGTACCCCTTTAAGTGTGGTCCAGTGCATTGCATTCTCTCTAACTGCTCTACAGCAGAAGAGAACACTGCTGCCATCTGCCAGGTATCCCTGGAACACTTTCGGACCTGCACATATAGTATTTTTATATTTTTTCTACACATCATCTTTTTTTTGCCGTGGGATTAAAACAGTTCTACAGTGTTCTAGGCAATAACCTTGTTTTAGATTGCAGATTTAATCTTGATACTGCAAAACCTTCGGTCTAGTTATGCGCAGATCAGGAGGGTAAATCGTGTCAGCATGCTCTCTCTCTTGCTATACATGGTAACAAAGAAATGGAATGCACTCTAGGGCACTCAAATGTAAGTGCGTGAACCGGCATGTCGTGTTTGCCCACGGTCATGACGCCTCCAGAAGCAATCACTACCTCCATGGCTTGACCCATGGAGGTAGGCCCAACATCTTGCATGACCTCCGCAGGGAAGGCGCAGGGTTTGTCCTTCGTAGCCTCGTGTTCCTAACGGGGACGAGAGCGTTCCCGTTGACTTGCCTCGAGTTTTCTGTGCAGTTTTTTGGATTTGGGCCTCATTTCGTGATCTTGCGAATCTTGCCTCGAATTTTACAAAAAATAGACTGGACTCGTGAATCTATGCAAAAAGTTTGAAAAGATAAATTTTTGCTATTTTGACATTTGTGATTATATACAGTGGAATCTCGTTAATTTAAGCTCTCTAGATTCAAACTAACATGCCGGTCCCGTCCTACCTGTTTCTAGGTAGGAACTCCCGGTAATTCAAACTTTGCATTATTCAAACAACGTTTAGGTCTACCTCGGGTTAAAATTAACGAGATTTCACTGTAGAATACGATCGCGATTGGGCTGCATTTAGAGGAGTGGAAAGGCCCGATAGATTGTTTTCTAGTCTTTCATTAATTAAGAGAGGCTCGTGCTTGCTGAGGTCGTGTTGGCTGGGCGTCTTGCATCCCGGTGTGCGAGCGGTGAAGGCTTTACGTTTATCCCGTTGCAGACATTGACAGCCCGTGCCACGAGTTTGACGGAGGAGCCCCGCTCCACATTGCGGCATCCACCCTTTGCCTCGGTGCTGCGCGCACTCTGGTGGAGTTTGGCGCCGGCCTCACTTGCACCGACGCCCTTGGGAGGGTTCCCTTAGGTGAGAACGAGAGGAACCGAAATAAGAGCACTCACTCAAACGTACCACTAGAGTGGCTCGTAGAGTTTTCGCAACACTAATAATTAAAAAGCATTTTACAGTGGATCTGTTAAGGACTAGTTTCCCCTGTGTTGTGTCCGTCAGCAATTAACTGATGACACGAAACTCTGGACAGCTGCCTTTGCTATGAGCGACGGCAGCAACCAGACAGCCGGCTTGCCAGTTGTCTGGTTGAAGCCATCGCTCATATATGGCGCAACCTTTCCAGCCTTTCCATTCTGGCTTCTATTTATTCGGCTGCACCCTTCATATAAAAGTTGGGTGCAGCTGAAAGAAAACTCTTTGCATATCTGCTGTGCGAGCCCGAGTTGAAGCGTGCCTCTTTCCAGAGTGCGTGCCGGAGCTGAGGCCGGAGGAGGCGTTCCCCAATGAGGAGGGAGTGGCATCCTCCCTGCGCGAGCTGCTCCACTGCTCCCTGCCGAGCTCCCACCCGTCCGAGTCGCACTCCTCCTCGGCCGACTGCCCTTCGTCTCCGGCCACCTCGGGACGCGTCCTCCTCCACTCCCTGGGGCTCAAGATCGGTGACAAGGTGGTCATCAGTGGGTCCAAGGTACCGACCTCCTCCGTTACGTCGCAATGATCACTGACTGGGCGAGAACGAAAGGGAGGGGCTCAAGTCGTCTCACCTCCGGTGCAAGCTTCCTGCCTTCGATGCCGCTTCATCGTCTCTTGCACCACGGGCCGGAGGCCGGACGCCCAAAAGTCGTGCCTTGCCGTTCTCGTTCTGTCGTTGACCATTCGCGACTCCCCAACAGAACGGGCGGCACCTGGTAGGGAAAACGCCGAACTGGAAGGAAGAGGTCCTTCAGCGGTCTTTGCTCGTCTCTTGTGGCTTTCGGGATCACACGTTGTCGGCGGTTGGCGCGGCGGTACACTTGTCCCGGTGACTCCGCCGTCACGGTTGCTTCGGCGCGCTGCGCATGTCGCCCCGAACGCAACCTGCTCAGTCGCGTTAACCGGACATTTTGCATTTGTTGACGCTCATCAGCACTGTAGATGGACGGCACGCGGTCCTTCCGTCGCTTCCACGAGGAAGGCCGAGCCTCTAGAAGCTCAGCTACGCCAACACATTACTGCAGGTTCGATGCATAGTGCATAAAAAAATCGAGGCAAACCATTTCGGGTCCAATGCTTGCCCGCTGAAACCCGTGCGTTGAGCTGGCACGGAGCACGGCACAATCTGTTTTACACCGGCACATTTGCCCGATAGTAGCGACCCGTATGGGTCGCTGGAGATGCGAATAGCACTGTCCCTGCTTCCTAGGTAAAATCTTCTTCCAGTTTAGCACTATTCGAACAGATCTGAGCCACTAATTGATGCCTAACTATAAGCCGAGCGTTTTCTCATATGTGCAATATTATTTACAAGGTCTGTAGTCTCCTGTACCGCTTTATAGCACCAACGTGAAAACCGGGATTGGTTCCTTTGGTACCATTCGAGGCAAATGGTGGTTCCTCGAGATCAGAGTTTGAGAGCCTGGACTATGCCTTCTTAGTTGTGGTTTAATGTACCATTGGAAAACATTGTCCGCTTCTCTTCCTGCAGGTCGGAACTCTGAGGTACTGTGGGACCATCCACTTTGCAAGTGGCATCTGGGCGGGGGTGGAGCTGCAGGGTCCCCTCGGAAAGAATGACGGGTCCCTTGGCGGAGTCTCCTATTTCCACTGTCCCATGAACCATGGTGAGTTAATGTCGAGGGTTGTGGAGGGTGGAACGAGGTCTTCCGAGACGGTATTGGTGCCCACCCAAGCTCCGGCAGAACTTGTATTGACCTTCTTTTTGTAGGTTTGTAATCTGGCCACCGGGTGGCACGGGTGATTGCCTAATAATGCACGATACATTGTGCATCATATACGAGGAGGGAATTGAAATGATCATGTCATTATAGAACCTAAAGGGATCGGGCACCCAAGGACATAACGGAATTCGATGAGAACGGTGAAACAAAAACATTTTGAAGAGGTAGAGCTCAGCGAAAGAAGATTAAGAATGATGGCTGAAATCAAGGGACGAATAGGGGTTGAATCTGATTAAATTTGCTTAAACACTATTTAATCTGGAGCTAAAAGTACTGTTTGGCTAGGTGGTGCAAGTCATTGCTCGATCCAAAGGGAAGAGTCGCCATCCGACCATCCATCCGTCCCACCCTTGTCGCCACTGGGGGTTGCGAGACGGGGAGTTGTGAAATTGCAGGGTCAAAGCTGAGTGTGGCGACCGCAAGAGATGTGCACTTCTCATTGCACTCCTCCTGGAGTGCGACCTTTGGCAAGGATTTCTAGTGGAGATGCTATGCACAACTATGTTTAAGCTGTCGTGGCACCGAAATGAGTATCAAGTTATCTGCAACAGTCAGCTGGTCGATTTCAAAGACATTGGGCTCTTCGATAAAAACGACACTGGCCACTTTGGAAGATGACAAGAAGGACTATAAACAGTCACCCGTGGTCAAGGGGCCAAGCTGGCCTTGAAACGTTGAGTTTTAAAATTTCAGATGGTTAGAGTTTTTTCTGCTCTATTTTAATATTTCCTAACCAGGTAGATGTCTACCGGAAGGCTCACTTTTAAGTTCATCCGTGCAAGATTACTGCAAAACAACAGACCATACATTCTGCATTGCCACTAGGTGTGTAGCGAACCTGCACAACGTTCGAGTTCGACTGAGTTCGACTTTTGCGAACTTCTAACGCAAAGTTCAACAATAGTTTGATTGAAGTTCGACTTTTGTTCGCACGTGTGAAAATGAGAAACGAGCTGACGTATCCTGTCGAAAGAAAAGTGGAATATTTTTACAGCAGAGCTGTTAAGGGCTAGTTTCCCTAGTTTTGTGTCTGTGGACAAATAAATCTCGACACAAAACTCTGGATAGCTACCGCCATCTATGAGCGACAGAGGCAACCGGACAACCGGCTTGCCGGTTAGTCTGGTTGCCGCCATCGCTCATAGATGGCAGTAACTTTTCCAGCCTTTCCACTCTGGTTTTCACTAGAGTGGAAAGGCTGAATTTCTCTAGGTGTCGTCCTGGGAGTCGTCCTCGAGGACAATGCCTAGAGGAAGATGTCCTCCAGGCATCCTCGAGGTTGTCCTAGAAGTCGTCCTTGAGGTTGTCCTAGACGTCGTCCTTGAGGTCATCCCGAGAGGTTGTCCTTGAGGTTGTCCTAGAAGTCATCCTTGAGGTCGCCCTAGATGTTGTCCTTGAGGTCATCCTAGACTTTGCCCCTCGAGGTCGTCCTTGAAGTCGTCTTTAAGGTCGTCCCTGAGGTTGTCCTAGGTGTCGTCCTTGAGGTTGTCCTAGATGTCGTCCCTGAGGTCGTCCTAGGAGTTGTCCTCTAGGCGTCGTCCCCGAGGTTGTCCTAGAAGTCGTCCTCTAGGCGTCGTCCTTGAGGTCAACCAGGAAGTCGCTCATTGAGGTCGTGCGACCATAGTGCAGCTCCGCTGGTCTTCCTTCTTCATCATAGTGGAAAGGCTGAAAGTTCTTTTTTTTTTTTAGATTAACGAGCTAGCTAAAGCATTAAAGCTTTGCATATATTTGCTTTTATATTATATAAGCTCTATTAATGACTATAAAATATAAAATAAAAGCTTTATACATTATTTGTTTCCCAAAATCTCGAATTCTTGCATTAAAGTCGGCCAATACTGTCCGTGAGTCAAACTTCGTCAAACTTGGCTAAAAGTCTGAAGGTTCGCCGAACCAGTCGAACTCTTAGGCTCAACGTTGAACCTCGAGTTTGAAAAAATGTTTGCGATACACCTAGTTACCACTGCCCTTGTTTAGTATTGGTAGCAATTACAGTAGGCTTGCGATAATTCAAACTCTGGATATTTCATACTCCTGGTTAATTCAAACAAATTTTAAAATTTTGTTTGTCCCGCTATGTTTGTAATGTATTCATAAGTTGCTTAATGCAAACGGTGTTTTCGTGTATTTCATACTTTTTCTCTCGTGGCCCCGTTAAGTTCACTTCTTTCCGAGCACCGGTACACTGCAGAGAGGCAACACCTGCAGAGCTTGCCTCCGCGAGTGTTGCTTCTCGGCAGTGCACCACGCGGAAATTTCCACAGCAACTTGCGCAGACGCTGTGGTGTGGCAGCGTGGCATAGGTAGAGGAAATAATCAAATATCTGCTCTCTATGTGTAACCATTCATATAGCAAATCATAATTTTATCTTGCATCATATTTAGATAAATTCCTGATAATTCAAACTTCTGTTAATTCAAACAAAATTTGTGGCTTCCTGGAGTTAATGAGAGCCTATATACTGTGTGCATGTGAGCTGCTGTTGCAAGTACCAACTGCTGCATGGGCCATACATAAAGAAGTTAAATTTTGTTGTTAAACATAATTAAAAAAGTTTTTTTGTATGAACCTATGAAATTATTTATTATGATATTTTTGAAGTTAAGAAGCAGTACCATGAAATGCAGGCCTGCTGCGTTGGCCAAGTCGGTTCCCGTATCATGAGAGTTTGTGATAGGTGCTTGCATGTTTATCACACATTTCTGTATGAAATTGTGCTGCCTCATCCTGAGAGGTCACCCACCTCATATTGTTTCCCCATTTGTGTCTTCACCATGGAGGGACATCTATTTGGGGTTTTACAGTAGTTTGTGGTAGCACTTCACTGAAACCAAGATGAAAATGCATCGAGCAATGAACGAAATGTGGTTTTTGCCTGTTGTTTACGTTTGCCCCTTTGCTTGCAGGAATATTTGCACCTCTCACCAAGATCCAAAAGTATGATGGAGGCTCACAGGCTGAAAACGTTGCCTCAACCAAGGCTCCACGACCTGCAAAGAACATCTCCTACCCAAAAGTTGACGTGTCCCATGTTTCTTCGAAAGTGCAGACTGGTAATGTGTTTCTGGTGTCTTTCGTCCTGTACTAAAATTAGTTACTGTTGTAGATTTGCTTTCCCAGTCTTTGACATTATTTGGAAGGAAAACATTGTGCTTTAGTAATGGATGAGTAACATATACCTAGTGATTGGCATGTTGTGCTAGCATGCTACAACAAGCTTGCATCCATTGGATCTAGCCATCTTCACAGTCATACAAAATGACCTAGCCTTCTGATGTTTCCCCATCGAAAGGTAAAAACAATCTTCAATATTTTGATGAAACAGAAATACAAAAAGTTGTCAGTTGCACAGTTATCAGCATCTTCTGCCAAGGTTGTCCGATCGTCAGCATCTTGAAAATGCAGACATTGTACCAGCATGAATTATCCTGGGTGAATCTATTATGCTTTCAGTTCTAGTTTGTGCTTCGTCACATGGTCAGCACCGAATGTGATTGTTAACTCATAAGTTTGTGTGCTTGCTTACGGGCTGTGAATGCGCTATAGATTTTATGCTCCGTACCAGTTTTTTTGTTTTGTTTTCTGCACAGGTCTCGCGACCCTGAGGCAGAAGCACACATACGACCGCAAGAATCATGAGCTGTCCATTGGCGACACAGTCCTGGTGGGGCAGAGGAAGGGAGTCGTTTCGCTTCATGGGTGAAACGCAGTTTGCACCAGGTAAGTGGCCTCTTAAGCCATCGACACCCATCGGGGATAAGGCAGCTCGTACGCTGTGAGCCGCCAGGCCCAAGTCTTAGGCCTCACCTCGGGCGAAACTTTGGAGGCAAGGGAGCGAGAAAATATGCGACAGTGGCGCTACAGGCGGGAACGCGCACGGGCACCGACGCCACATCTCCCTTCAGCACTGAGGGGTATACAAAAGATGGGAAACCATAAGCTGACAGTTATTCTGCATTGGTGCAAGGACGTCTGGGCAAAACACTTGGTGACCGTGGCCTGGCATGGTCCGTGGTGGTTAACCTCTGAAAGTGTAAGGCAGATCTTTGGAAGGGGTCAGTGCACGAGATACTGGTTCCTGCCAGTTTCTTATGAAGTATGTTCCTGTTCCCTAGAAGTATAGGGGAGTACGGACGTAACGCTTAGGAGAAATATTCCTGTAGTCACTGTTAGGATGAGAGCGGCAGAAAAGTTGTTTATTTGTGCCGCTCCAGCGTGAGCTTCCCACCTTCGATGATGCTTTGGCATTTCGTGAGCCTTGAGCGTACGCACACAGAGAAAGCATGGTGGAAGGCGACAAGCATGTGTTGGAGGCCGGGCACTTAAAAGAGACGCCTTGCCGTTCTCATTCTTTCAGTGACTTAATGACGGCTCTGCACGACAGGTTACGTGGGTTGTAAAACTGGGCTTCCGGAAGCCTCTTGGACTCCTCTTGGGACTCCCAAAGTTCCTCAAAAAGACCAATTTTTTTTTTTTTTATCCTCCTTACATTTGGACGGAGTCTCAAGTTTGAGTACTTTTAATCACATTTGAGCCATGCATTCTTGCACGGCTATAAAGGAACATTCCCACCTACAGTCGAACTCGGATATATCAAATTTAAAGGGGATTTTAAAATAGTTTGATATATCAATGTAATTTGATTACAAAATATGTTAAATAGCTCAAGTCGAAATTTCCTGGTGCTTCTGCTAATACAGAAGCTCGGGACAAAAGGGAGCTTACCAAATAGAGCATCCAAGAGCCGCTAAATACAGTAGAGCATAGTTGGCGGAGACTGCAAACAAACACCGCCGCCGCTTACATGGCGCTTACACGCTCTTCTGGCCCGGGATTTCCACGCAGCATAAGCAACAAAACGCGAAAATAATAAAAAAATAATAAAAAAAGAAACGGAAAAGCGAAACTTATAAAAAAGATTTCTTGATCCATGGAAAAAAGTTAAGCAAGCAACAAAAAAAGAAAGCTCACTAAATTTAGGCAACAAAAAAAAAAAGAAAAGAAAAAAAAAACGGGCAAACCAATAATTGCAAAAGAAAAAGGTAAACAAAGATAAGGCGTTCAAAGTGCAATCGCTACAGCTGTTGTTGTGGACACACTTCGACTTTTATTTTTTTTTTGCTTATTTTATTTTGGGTTTAGGAGTCGCGCAGCATCAGCAGTGTTTTGGGAAAAGGCACAGGCTACCGTTCCAACAGGGGACACTCCCTGCTCTCCCTATGCTTGGGCTCGTGCCCTTCCCCTTGCTTTTGCCATCCTCCACTTTTTGTTTTGTTTTGCAGTTCATTGTTTTTTTTTGTTTACAACTGCTGTTTAGCTGAGTATCTTCCCGCGTGTATGCTGGAGCTTAGTGGGCTGCCAGCCACGACTGCCAGCCATGCCATGCAACGCAACGCAAGCAATGTCCTCCCCACCCGCACAATCGCATTGGGATCGCCACAAAGCAACGGGCAGCCGGGCTTCATTGGCTATATCGAGTGTCCCCGCCATGGGAGTTGGATACAAAAAGACAACGCTCCTATACTATTGCACATGATTTTCAAGGGGCTGTTTGGACTGTTAATATAAACAATAATTCAAAATACTCCGGGTGTGATACAACGGGGCTCGACTGTAGGATTTAGAATACTTGTGAAGGGATATAAGTTTCTCAACTATTTCCCTGCAAGACTGTCAAGAGGTGGGGGTGTTTCTTGACCACCCCACGAGTTAGCCGAGGGCTCTGAGGTCCTTGAAATGAGTGACGGCTCTTCTGCTGTTGTGCTATAAGGCTCTAAAGTGAACTTTTTTATTTATAAGTTGGCGTATTTAGCTACGCTCTCAGCAACCTTTGTTTGTTGACTTCGTAGTTGTAGCTTAGTTGCATTTTTTTCCTCTAAATTGCATTTGTAGACAAACATGTTCTCCATTGCCTTGCGTTTGTGTTAATGTTCCAAAATATGGTTAAAAAGTTTGCTCCGACTTAACACAACAAAGATATAACAAAAAGATGGACGTTCCACCACCTATGCAGGTGGCATCTTCAGTGAGAACTGACACGAATCAGGCGAGAACCCGCCAGCCGCTGCTCATCGTGATGTCCTCGTAAACATCCGGTAGGAGGCCACGGTCGGTGTTGCTCACGGAACAGTCACGCTAGACGAACCATGATTCTAGCAGCTTCCTTGGGCCTAAGCACTGATCTCTTGCCAAGGTCGTCGTATTGCTGAGATTGGGGGTGTGTCCAGTTGTCTAGCAGGGCTCAACCGAGCTTTGTCTTCATGCGCGTAGCATGGGTGGTTTTTGCCACGCCTCCTTTGCCTTTCTTAAAGGCTTGTTCACGCATTTGCAACTCCTTAGAACCGAGTGCCTTGAAACCTCTTAAAATTTCTTAGGACGAGAGACACGCTGGCACGCTGGCGCCATCTATGCGGTGACCCTGGAACTGCATTTCTCAGGAGCGAAGGTTTCGCGGGATTTCCGAAATCAAATATGCATAATACCTATGTGAAGGGCTCGTTTATAACGTTGACAAAAGTTTTCCGATCCAAAAAGAAAGGATGATGCGCAAGAAAAATAGAAAATATGCCGGACCGTCAAGTTTACACTGCTACCCGATAGATGGTGCCAGTGTGTCCTCTCCATTGTAAGTGATTTTAAGAGGTTTCAAGGCACTTGGTCTTAAGAAGTCGCAAGTCTCTGAACGGGCCTTAAATCTGGTGACCCTCCCTCTGCCGGTTTGACCAATGCATGTCGCATCGCAACCAATGCACTCCACTTTATACTCTACTCCACTTTAAACCTCTGCAGGGGTGTGCTCTTTGGGCTTCACGAAAGCCTTTGACAAGGTGTAATGCGGGTTAACAACAGTCTGCACTTCCAACGAATGTAGGGTTCTTCGAATTGCATCTGACACGCCCTGCATGCATGAAGGACCACATGCCAGTAGACTAGTAACATGCACCGGAACGAAAGGC